>JACJUY010004440.1:0-23004 GCA_014220935.1 Platorchestia sp. MABIK
AGGTGGTGGTGACGGGAGCCGTGAGGGAGGTGGTGGTGGTGGTGACGGGAGCCGTGAAGGAGGTGGTGGTGACGGGAGCCGTGAGGGAGGTGGTGGTGACGGAAGCATTGAGGGTGATGATGCTGTGATGTAAACAAACACTTCATCAGCAGAACCCGACATGAAAGTGATGACGCAATCCGGGCAGTTGGTGAAGTGATGAGACACGCAGCAGCACTGGCCTCCGATGAGTGATGAGTGGTGATGCAGGAGAGGCGGACACTAAGCGAGAGGTGTCGTGATGAGCCTCACCGCAAAAAGTGATGCAGCTGACAGCTGGTCACACTGTGGTGGTGAAGGTCTCAGTTGTGGGTGGTGATGGAGGTGCAGCTTTGATTCACCACTCGACGCTGTCCAGCAAGGAGTGGTGGCGCTGGTGGTGATGGTGGCGGTTGTGGGGATGATGCTCACCACACAAGAAGATGAGGACTTCTCCTGCACCACACAGGACACCCCTTATGTCATCACTCGACGCACGCCCCGCTAATTTTGCGCAGCTCTCGATGTGTGCTGCAGGGATGGTGCGCCGGCCTACACCCTCTAAATTTCGCAACTCTTCAACAGCTTCTCTATCTCAACGGGTGATGAATCTGATGCAGGTATCAAATGATCATCTAAATCTCAACTAGTTCATCTCACGAATTGCTCAATCCGCAACATGTATCTCAGAACGGCCACGGGCCTCCAACATTAATGGAAGCAATACACCAAAAAGGACACTCTGTTACTGAGCAGTTGAATGTGTCATTTCTTGTGTTAACTTCGAAATTTGATTTAATTATTACAATCCATCCTTACGCTCACACAAAATTGTAAGTAGAACGAGCTCAAGGCGCTCAAATGAAGATGTAGAGAACAGGGGTGGAGAGGGAGGGGGAAGGGGGGGGACGGAACGAACAGAGTATTAAGGGTGCGTACAAAATGTACTACGCACGTATCCTTGATACAGGGCAACAAAAGAATACGTAAAGAAGCAAGTAAGCGACACAAAGCAGCATGGACCACCAGAGGCAAACGAGTTTGCACTACACGTTGGACTGGCCTTCAAGCAACGGGACAGACATCAATACAGACAGATATCTAGAGAGTCGGCTTCTCTTGTCATCGCTACCACCTGGAACTGGTGAGTGACAGCATCTGTTTGTTGTCTGGAGGGCAACACAAGAGTCACTGCACGACTCACAGGGCTACAACACGTCTGCAGCAGAGCAACAATAATGAGATCTCGATGCAACACGAACGAGCCACATAGGGCGTGATGCTGGGGGACAGAATTACAGCTCAACCAATGGAGTGATATAAAAGCAAACGCAAGAACAAAACCGAAAATAATACCAACAAAACAATAGTTTAACTAAAAAACGTATAAACCAAAGAAAGCACGTGAAGAACGATCCAACACTATAATCAGGCCAAAATACATTAATTATTGAACCGAAGCTTGATATGCCAACCAACACAGCAAGCGAAAGCATGTCACGATTAATTATGGCATCAAAATAGAATTCATTTCCAGTTAAGATAAAAATATGCAGGTGCGGCCGCGACAGTAACGAGTACCCAAAAAAATCTAACAAACATCAGTGTGCAAATATGAAGACAACAGACAACATCGAGCTTCATTACCTACAGAGTACATAAAAAACTCATTCCCCACGAAGAAATGTTGAGAAAAAAAAAAGTGTTCTAAAAAGCCCCAGTGAGCAACTATAAACATATGGCCGAGAGCGCCTGCCAAGAATTACGCACCAATTCAGTCAAAAAGAGTGACCGCTACTTCACTCACACCGTTGCTACCCACCTGAGCAAACAAACGCGCTCAAATGTAACGAGCTCGCGGTAACCTAGATACTATGATGAATTTACCTCGCTGAGTACGTACAGCGGCCTGGATACTTGAGAGTATTCACCTCACTAAGTTAATATCCTACACACAGCATTATACATACTCTAATGAGCTCGTATCCTTGATACCAAAGTACATTCTAATGAGCTCGTATTCTTGATACTTACGTACATACTCTATTGAACTCGTATTCTTAATACTTACGTACATATTCTATTGAACTCGTATTTTTAATACTTACGTACATATTCTATTGAACTCGTATTTTTAATACTTACGTACATCCTCTATTGAACTCGTCCTCTTGATACTCAAGTACATACTTCATTGAACTCGGTATCTTTGATACTCAAGTACATACTCTAATGAACTCGGTATCTTTGATACTCAAGTACATACTCTAATGAACTCGGTATCTTTGATACTCAAGTACATACTCTAATGAACGGTATCTTTGACAGGATCATTTCCCTGAATGAACTGGTATGAGATACGGTATCAGTAGTGCTGTTAATTTTGTTTTGACGCTGACCAGTCCAGGTCAAGAGAGTATCTTCTTCCGAGGAGCATTCCCACATGCAAGCTCTTCTGATGCAGTTATGACTGCAACCCATAGTAAGCTAAGAAGAGGAAAGTTGAGAAAGAAAGGGGTAGGTACTGAAAAACAGGACAGCATTGAATCGAAAAAAGATGGTACTTAACAAAACAAATAATCATTTATTTCAAAAAAAAGGAAGGCTTACCTAATTTTCACTACGGACCTCGCATTTTTTCCTTGGGAGAATGGTTTGTAGGATATAGGGGGGTAAAATCATGGGCAGAATAACGAAAGAAAGCCATTACACATAAAGGAGGCGAGCACCAAGTTTATGATGGCAAGTGACACTCATGAAAGCCATGCAAACATCTATTACAGCAACATCGCCAAGTGATGTTGGCTAAAAAGAAACTTCCCAAACTCGTTCAATGAAAAACAACACACGTCTTAAAGCGACGCACAAACCCGTTATCTGTGTAATTTTTCTGGCAGAAATTCTCCAGATTTGGACACAAAAGAACACGTGGCAACGCTTATAAAAATACGTTAGCTCTACCTCAACGACAAGTACGTTCTCAGGGGGTTTGGTTTGGCAGACAAAACAAATAATCTAACACATGGAGCCTCCTCTCCACTAGTCACCTCACCAGTGCACACTTGCGCTGTTATCACAACTGAGATAACTATCTAACACGAATTGACTACGAAATACGAGATTAGTGCAGTAGTAATGTTCGATTTAAATAAAGATCTTGGGTGGTGGCTTATAATGGTTTTATTTTAATACAACGTTAAAGTATCGGTATCGGTTGCAGAATCGGTCAAAATATCGGTATTTCCAAGTATCGGTTTCGGAAAGAAATGGGTATCGGTATCGTCCAAAAAAAATGTCGGTACATCACTAGATGCAAACAGATATTCAACAGCCCTAAGTAGCCTAAGCCTATGCCCCCAGAGGGACTGAATATTTATTAAATTATGCCAACAGAAGTTCACTGTGACGCACAACCCGTTATCTGTGTCATTTTTCTAGCATCCACGCCGAGGAGTGTAGTGCAATTATTCGTGATTGTGATTTCAAAATAGTTGCCAGTTTTTTCCGTGATTTTGATCTCAGGATTTTAGAATTGTGCATATTTTTTAAGAAAAGCCAATTTTAAACAGCATTCTTAGCTTAGCTCGTATCCCCTTCAGATCGGTAAGGCATAGTTGTCCTTTATTTGTATATTCTGGAATCTATTATCGATCGTGTTTTCATGCTTACGTTAGATTGATTATACTTTGTATTTTACAGAACTGATGCTGGAGCTGGTCTTCGAAACGTTTTCGATTCTTTGTTCTTTTTTTGAATAAAATGACCAATTTTTTTCAGAATTTTCTTTGCTTTTAAATTTCTAGTTAAGGGGGTCCTCCGAGGCCCCTGCCAGGCCCCCGTCGGTCCGATGAGCATTTTTCATGTTTTTGTTGAAAAAGGACCCTTAGGTGGTGGACTATTCGGTCCTAAACTTTTATGGCGATACGGACACTAGATCCCCCCCCCAGGGGGGTGTAGGGGACCAAAAATTCCGCATTTTCAACCCCATTTCGACCTCATATAAAAAGAAAACAAAACGGAAACTAGAATATTTTATACTGTAATTTTGTTTGCAATGCTGCAAGGATTCTAACACTGTCTTTGGTTTTGTTCTAGCATAAAAACTCAATGACTTATATTCTTTTGAAATTTAAATAAAAATGAACTAAAAAACCAATATGTCATATTTTTTCAAAAACTAAGGCCTGAATCGAAAAAATGCATAGAAGAAATTATGTTTCTTTTAAAAAGTTACATATTATAGTCAAATTTCAAAAGAATCAGACTACAAATATAAAATTTCATAATTTGTATAAAAATGTTTATTTTTTTTATTTTTAATTTTTTTTTTTCGAAGTACAAATCACAGTGTGAATATGAAGTTATGTATCGAGATAATCGAAATAAAAATGAAAACAGCATTCAATTACATAAATTATCCTTATATTACACTTCAACAAAAAATTTGGTTTTTTGCTTATACTCAAAACCTCTAATTTTCAACATTCAAAAGAATGTAAGTCATTGAGTTTTTATGCTAGGAAGAAAACAAAAACAGTTTTAGAATCCTTGGAACATTTCTAACAAAGTTATATTCAGACTTTTTCCATTTTTCCATTTACTTTTTTTATATCATAGCTCAAATCCCAAAATTTGTTTTTTTTCATATATTGGTCAAATATCACATATATCAAAAACTAAAAAACTCAAATACAAAATATCTGAATATATCTTTGTTAAATAAGTTTCAAGGATTCCAGAACTGTTTTTGAATTTGTTCTAGCATAAAAACTCAATGACTTCTATTCTTTTGAAATAGGTATAAAAATGACCCAAAAAACTAATATTTCAAATTTTTCGGAAAAACTAAGGCCTAAATCAAAAAGTTTCAGGAGTACAAATATGTTTGTCCTGCAAAAATATATATACTGACCAAATTTCAGACCAATCGAATCAAAAAAAATTTTTTTTCGGAGGACCTCCTTAAATGATGCATGAATGTATCACTGATACACTCTTCCTGTTCGTAAAGGATTCAGTGAATGAAGCACGTGCGTATCACTGATACACTCCTCCTACCTATACCAGAAACAGCACAAAAATAATTCCATTAAAACACCGAGCTACTGCCACTTCATTGAGAGTTCGGTTTTCGTGGCGCATCTAAATGAAACAAGCCTAGAGCTCTGTCTTACCTGCAGTATTGAGACTGAAGGCTCTCCATCGGACTGCTTCTTGTGGTTGCTGCTACGTGCTGCTTGCTGCATCTGCTGTTGATGCTGCAGTTGTTGCTGCTGCTGCTGCTGCAGTTGCTGGTGGTGAAGAGCCTTGGCAGTCTCACTACCGTATAGGCGCTTCTGTTCGTTCAGGAGGAACTTCTCGTACGGGTACAGTAATCTGCCGGCAACGCAACATGTCAAACTCCAGAGAAAAAACAGTTACAAGTTCACCAACTCGTCTTCAAAAAGTAAGTACGAAATAAAAACAGGTCGCGATAATACACAAGCCATAACACGCGATTTCCCGTTCATTTCTCACACGTGTTCCCGTTTATTTCCGTAACACATGTAAATCAATCGACTGAGAAAGTTTGTTTGCTGTGAGACGGTATCTCTGATACCAACTCCTGAAAGCGTCAAACGCTGCACAAGATGTCACGCCTCCACCTGTCCTTCAATCGAGAACTCATTCGGTATTCTATAACTTCTATACTATTGATAAGAATTAGCGGCTGCAACATTGAAGCATTCCTGGAGAAGTTTTTGGAAAAAAGTTCATATTTTATGGTGGAGGGTGAGATCAACACAAACACACCAGCTCTCTCGCTTGCCAAGCCCCTCTGTTCATGACATCTTAAAACAAGTGCCTTTTAGACTACTCTATTAAAAGATCCATTTCAATACCAGTTCCTTTCGAAGCTCCTCCAAAAAATTCGCAGCACAACTTCCCTGCTCAAGACGATAGTTGCAACACTCCCTTCGTTCCTAGTTAGAGTAGCTGTGCATAAGTTTCCATGTTCCCACCTCTCGTAGTGGCGGCGGATGACACCGGCGGCGGTGGAAGGGGAGGTGGCGGTGGGCGGGTGTTGGGGACCAGCTAACTCGTCGTACAGGAGCTTCCATTGCTTCTTAGCGGTGACCGCATCGTATCCGCCCAGCTGCTGTACTTTGCTGAACAGCTCGAATACGTTCACTGCAACACACATAGTTACTGCAACACACACGTAGTTACAGCAGTACTGAGACTGTCAATGCACACAAATACCTCAAACAGCTCTGATTAGCTACGAGGGACGGTATGAGGAATGAACATGGACGTCCAATATAATTTAAGTTAAAATACTCGTTCCTTTATACCCGTGAAAAGAACTCTCTCTCTCTCTCTCTCTCTCTCTGCACAGCAGCTGAAAACACACAAACGTCGGGCATAACTAGTGAAACGGTATCCGGGATACACAGTTCATCGAGGTCAGCACTCAAATACCCAATTCCACTGTGTCCCACATCAGAAAAACGTCGGGTGTAACTAGTAAAACGGTATCCAAGATACCAAGCTCATCGAGGACACAACTCAAATGTTCAATTCCAGTTAGCGCTCACGGGATAGTCTGCTTTACACACAAGCAATTCTAATGACAACTGGAAATAAAACACAAAACCGCACTTGCGTCGCAAAAATCTACCCGCATCAAAGCATTTGCTATTGATGGATCATTGATTAATGATGCCAACAGGTGACGGTAGGATGGAGAATTACACAGCATGTTCGATCACCTTCTTCAACAGACATTTGGCCAAAAGCCTTGGCATACCATTACTACTACGTTATAGCCAAATGATTCAATACATCTGCATGATTTACACAGCATGTTCCATCACCTTCTTCAACAAACATTAAGCCAAAAGCCTGAGCATACCACAACGTTATTGCTAATTCATAATACCTCCGTGTACCGTCTAGTTTAGAATGCTAACACGATCTACACGCGGTGTACTCACGCTGTCTGTAACCGATGTGGGGAAGCCGCGTGATGGGCGTGCTCCTGTCTCTCATATACTTGTGCAGTTTGGACATAAAATCAACTTCGATGAGCCTGTTCAGGGCTGGCGTTGTAAAGTCATGTTGTTGTTGCTGCTGCTGCTGTTGTTGTTGCTGTTGATGTTGTTGCTGCTGCTGTTGTTGATGCTGCTGTTGTTGTTGATGCTGCTGTTGTTGTTGATGCTGCTGTTGTTGCTGCTGCTGTTGCTGTTGTTGTTGTTGCTGTAGGTGATGGTGCTGCATTTGCTGCAGCGAGTTCATGTAGCTGGGCGGAGGAACACTGCTGCCATTCTTAGGACTACTGTTGCTGCCGTTAGTGGAGAGGTGCCTGGAGGCGGTGGAGGAGTTGCACGCGGCGGAGGAGGTGATGGTGGTGGTGCAGGTGGTGGGGTGGTGGAGCAGCTGGTACGCGGTCGTCCGGGATATGTGTGGGTTTTTGCTCGGGTTCGACGGCCCCGCAGCCCTCGGGTTGAGGATGCCGGGCCCTATGCCGGGGGGCTTGGCCTTCCTGTCGAGGGCGCGGAGACTGTTGGGTTTGGTGGGGACCGTGAGGCCCGGCTTGCCTCGCAGCTTGGGGGTGAGGGGCGTGTGGGGCTTTGAGTCCTCAGGCTCCTCCGACGACTCCGTCTCCGTGTTGTTCGACCCCCCGACTCCGTGCAGCGCTGAGAGCGAGTTGGCGCGCTTGCCCACCGGCCGCTTCCTGGGCCGCCCTTGTAGTTTGGGCGCTGGTCAAGGTAAAGAGGTCTTCAATGCTACTTGAATACTTCAAATTCATGATGAATATAGGATAATTTCTGTCTACATACTCTAAATTACTGTATTATTCAGAACTGAGTAATTTCTGTTCATGTGGTTAAAATTGCCATATTAATAAGTGAATAATTTCTGTTTTCGCGGTCAAAATTACCATTTCATTCATAACTGAATAATTGTCGTTTAATAATCCTCAATTGATTAAATTTTATATTAAATTTAGGAACTATTAATGCTTAAAACTGTCAATTGACGTCAATTGAAAAAAGTAAACACTTTGAAGTTAGTAGCAGTTGTGGCAGGTACGCCACATATTATCATGGAGCATTTACATAAAAAAGGCATTAAAAGTGCGCTGCTAAAACACGGGATACTTTATGTGTTAGTTGACACTATTTGATTTACAGGAGTACTTTATTCATGTAAGCTTCAAATACCTTGTACGCTCAAGAGTGCGATTCATATTTTCAAGGAAATAAATTTCACACGTCCTCAAAGGCATACATTTGGCACGAAAAGAAGGTACAAACCAAACCTCATTCACCACCTACAGGGCATGCCTAGGTGGCTTCCTAGATCACCTGCCACTCAAAAACGTCACCTAGAGCCCCTTGACACTCAAAAACGTTGTTGAAACCAGCTGCCACTCCAAAAACTCACCTAAAGCCAGTTTCTAGGTCACCTAGAGCCTCCTGGAACTCCAAAACGTCACCTAGAGCCAGCTGGCACTCCCTTAGATGGTTGCCTAGGTCACATAAAGCCACCAGCCACTCAAAAACTGTCACCTAGAGCCACCTGCCGCTCAAAAACTGTCATTTAGAGCCACCTGCCACTCAAAAACGTCACCTAGAGCCACTTTCCACCCAAAAACGTTAACCTTGAGCCAACTGTCACTCAAAAACATCACCCAGAGCCAGTTGGCACTCCCCTAGGTGGTTTCCTAGGTCCCTTAGAGCCACCTGCCACTCTTAAAAGCATCACCTCAAGCCCCCTGACACTCACCTAGGTGGTTACAGAGGAGGTCGTGGCCTTCGAGCTCCGGGTAGTCGAAGATGTCCCTGCAGAAGAGGAGCAAGGTGTTCCTGGAGGGGACGAGGAAGCCACCCAGGGCCTGCACGGCGACGCTGCGCATGCGCTCCTCCAGCGGCCCCACCCTGGCTATCATGCCGCGCACTCGGCAGTAGCGATCGTACGTCAGGATCAGCGGGTGTGACGTGGTGGGCGTGATCTCGTCTCCTGTGGTACGACAACGTGGGTACATGAGTTGCTGCCGTCGGGGGTTGGTTACTGGGTGAACCCGCGTAACTGGTTTTGTACCAACGCTTAATGTCGCCAAACTACTTATGCGTCCCATCTATTGTTGTATTGTTGCCATCTATTGTAAGTTGATTGTTGCCTCACTGGTTGTGTATCACCCTATGAACTGGTGATGTAAAACGCTAAACGTTGATAAACTAATGATGTATCACCGTGTGAGCTGATGATGCACCAAAGTTTAACTGTTGCCAAACAGGTGATGCACTAACTCTACGAGCTGATGATGCACCAACGTTAACTGTAGCCAAACTGGTGATGCATAACGCCCCTTCCCCCATTAACTAGTGATGCAAAAACGCTTTGATACCGAACTAGTGATGCACCAACGAGTACGGATAACTGACGAGTTGTGATTAGTTGTCTGTATTGGAGTAGTTTAGTTAGTGACATTAATAAGCGTACTGTGGATGCAAGACTCGTACATGTCGCAAATCTTGTTCACTCTTGGGAATAGAAAACGGAGACTTTCATATCGATTCTCTATTGAATTCCAAGGCAACAGATACATGTGGCAACAGTCTTGATCCAGTTGTGATTCAACGTACACTTCCTATACATTTTATCTCAACACAGACACCAAAAATATAGAACTTAATACCATAAAAATCATTTATATTTTGATGAAATTAAAACACTAACAATATTAACAAAACCATCCATCGCTAAAATAAATTCACTGATGGCTTGCTTCACTAAACTCAAGAATGGATTGAACACTAACAAAACAACTTTTCCCTAAAAAATTGTCCTTTTAAACGAACTCAGAGAACTGAATACCATAAAAACCATTCACATATTGCTCAAATTACATTGCTTTATTGAATACTTACAAAAACACGCACCGATATCTCGGTCATGTAAACAGCCTCCCCCCATCCCCCCCAATAGGGGACGGATAGTAGAGTGGTTCACTAAAATTAAAACACTATAAACTCACGCTTGAAAACTAACAAAATCATCTCTAAAAAAAATGAACCCGTACTAACAAAAATACATCTCTAAAAAACAAATGGTCCCGTACTAACAAAAACATCTTTTCCTAAAAACAAATGGTCCTGTACTAACAAAAACACCTTCCCTAAAAAAAATGGTCCCGTACTAACAAAAACACCTTCCCTAAAATGAACTCACCGATGGCCTGCTTCTCCCGGCGTATCTCGGTCATGTCGACAGCCCCGCCAATGGGGGGCGGGTAGTAGAGCGTCTCAAAAGGCTCGACGCGGCTGCTGCTGTCGTTGGAGTCGGGGACGTGCTTGGCCTCCTGCTTGACGAGGCCCTCGTCTGCCTCGACCTTAACGTTGTTGAGGTGCTGCGGCGGTTCAGTGCCGTTCTCGACCTTGACGAAGGCGGGGGCGGGGTCAGGCGACGACGCGGGTGCCTCCTGCTTGACGGCCCCGTCCTCGGAACACGTGCTGTTGTTGTTATTGTTCAGGGAGGGGGGAGATTCTTCTCCCCTGGAGGGCGAGTCTTTGAGGGGCGGCATGGGGCCATTTTTGCTCCTGAGCTTGGCCCCAGACACGAGGCTGGGCTGGGGCCCGTACACGCCCCGCAGCCCCGTCTGCCACTTGACATCCTCGGCGGTGCGGATGAGCCCAACCAGGTCGTGGGCCTTGATCACCACCTTCTCCGACAGCCCGATCACCTCGTGCTGCACACACACACACGCTTCGTATTAGTCGTCAATAATCTATATTGCCGTTTGTTGTTTGTAACGAATGGTGATATATCACTATTGGCTTGTAATGAATGGGTCATTTCATGGTTCACGTTAGCAATGAATGGTGCATTTCACTAATAGTTTGTAATGAAAGGTGTAAATCATGGTTTACATCAGTAATGAATGGTGTGTACCTTTCCAATCAATTTTGTCCTGAATTATGTATGTCAACAGTATTAAATATATTACTATTTATTGTCAACGATCGATATTGGATTACAGCGTTGGATATTAAAACTGCTTACAAATTGATACGTATCAAAAGTTACCAAACCTATGCTACAGCAGGTCATCTGTATTGAGCATCAAACCAGAATGATACACGCGTTACTTGCATGGACCGCCACGTGACGAACAGAAACTGACGCTCCTGTGCACCTGATACACTGGGCTGTTTCAACCCATGGGCCTTCTTGTAGCTACTTTGCGAAACTACAGGCAAAACGTGACACCCATTAGATGCCCAGAAGACACCCATACCCATTAGTTGCCCAGCGAACATCCACACCCATTAGACGCCCATCGGACACCCATACCCATTAGTCGCCCAGCGAAAATCCACACCCATTAGACGTCCATCAGACACCCATACCCATTAGACGCCAAGCGGACACCCATACCCATTAGACGACCATCGAACACCTATACCCATTAGACGCCCATGAGACACCCATTACTTAAGGGGATCTACTACCCTGTACTTTACCTAATTTACCGAATTTTTCAAATTTCACTGTTCACGTTTCCATTGCATCTAGAGGAACGAAAATGAATACAGACATGTAAAATTTAATTCCAAACACATTTTCTTCTATAATTTTTTTATTTTCGCATCAAAAGAAAAGTTATTGTGCGAACATAAGAAAAAAAAATATATACTTGCGCAAAACTTTTCCCACTACAATTTTTTACGTAGAAGCGCGATTGTGGTTTCATTCGACGCGGAAGGACTGTAGGAACCTCGTACCGAAGGATTTTTTTTAATAACTACTATTGTTCGCACGATAACTTCTTTTACTGCGAAAATCAAAAAATTTTATAGATGAAAATTTGTCCAGAATTCAGTTTTACATGTCTGTATTTATGTTCGTTCCTCTAGGTGCAATAGAAACGTGAACAGTGAAATTTGAAAAATTCGGTAAATTAGGTAAAATACAGTGTAGTAGATCCCCCTTAAGATGACCGCAACTCTAGCGTACGACGAGCAATGTCGTCAAAGTGTTGTCTTGGTGCTATTGTTAAAGAACCACGTCGTGGCTGGGCCACTGGAAACTGATAGTAACGCCCGCGGTGATAACCCGAAATGTTCCAATGTATCGCGCGTTTGAATGAGAGTATAAGCAAGCAACCGCCGCCACCTGCCGTACGCAAACATGCGCCGCAACGGCAAAATCCGCTCGTATCACGGATACGCATGGCCGTTTTAAAGGACCAAAGTTTCGCGAAAACAAAAACTAGGTAAAAAAGGGTAAATGCATATTGCTCGAAACGAAGTTTGTGCATTATTTTAAAGCGGGGATTCTAATCATTCATAACATCGCGCCGCTCACACCTGACGCAAGCTGCGTCCCGTGAGCGTGTGAGGGCTGAGAGCACGAAATGGTAGGCGGAGCCTCAGGCCTCGCCCACTAAGCTTTAAGCTCCGCCCCCACTCATCTAAAAGCTCCGCCCACACGCTTCCAAGTTGAACATTTTTGCAAAATTAAAGAAACGCATTCGGGAGCCGCCGGTTTTAATGGTACTCGCAAAATAAACAATCTTACGGAAAGAATTAAATTTTAAAATTATTCCGTCATTTGCAGAGTTCAAAATGAACAACAACGGGAGTTTACTGACTTCTCTTTTTGCAGTCGACAGGAAACTGACTCACACCATGAGAATATCAAATAAACTAAAAAAATAATGAACCAAATCCAGCAGGCAAGAAAAAATATCGAATATTTCTAACGCTTAATTAACGTAACTTCAACTTCACAGCGTTCCATAAATGAAACGGCGAAACAAACTTTCAAATCCATAAAAAGTCCGGACAAAAAATATAATAAATTCCATATTAGTGTACAGCAAAAATTTACAAATAATTATCATTTAGGGTTGTGATATATATCTCCAGCCGGACGGTAAGAGCCCGCCCGCTGGCAGTGACGTCACGACTCACGCCAGCCAATGAGCAGCTATGCACTGGCATAGAGCAGCAATTGAGGGCGGCGTATCAGGGATACGGAGCGCTGCCCTCGCGTCCAGTGAGTCGCAAATGAATGAGGTATACTCAACTGCTGCAATTCACCTTCGCTTATGCTTAAAAGAAGCGATTCTGCCACGTAGGAGTACGCAACTTACGTTAAATGACGATATTTTTACACAATGAATACCACCTCATTAACCATAGAACACATTTCAAAGCTCCGCTGATAATTTAAAAAGAACTTATACGGAGCTCAACAGTTTGAGCACCACATTGTATTCCGAATCCCTGACACGTTGAGGGACACACACCGCACAATCTTAACGCAAAGCTCTCATTATTTCATCAAAAACGAGAGCACCTTTGACTACAACGTTCCTACATTCCCCTCACTTTTGGAAACTGGTCCTTACATTCCCTCATCTGAGCAGCATCTTGGGTACCAAATAAACTTTCAGTTGACCCGCATGTCAACTAAGGTAAAGTAACCTCAGAATAAGTTCAACTAAGGTAAAGTGCCCACGAAATAAGTTTAACTAGGGTAAAGTGCCCACGAAATAAGTTTAACTAGGGTAAAGTGCCCACAAGAATAAGTCAACTACGGTTAAGTAACCACCACAAACTGAGTCAACCAAGGCAAAATAAAACCAGACGGCGGCAACTCCACGGAAGCTTCACACACCAGAACACGTCCAGCTGACTGGCCTCCCACTGCAATACGCTCGACGAATACCTCATGAACTAATAATCCGCCGTATCACTGATACCATCTTCATTACATGGCGGCACGACGAGTTCAATATTCAGTATAAACATTCGATTGATTTAGCTGCTGCACCATTGATTCACGGGCAATACTCAGGACAAATACCTCATGGACTAATAATACGCGTATCACTGATACCATCTTCATTAAATAGAGGGTCGACGAATCCAATATTCAGTATTAACGGATTTATTTAGCTGCTGCACTATTGATTCACGGATGGATAGACGGCAACATGGCTTGTATGTATCTTCATTGCTCACAGCCCGCTTTCGCTTCAAACATATCGATTATCCATTCAAATTGGGTAATACTTCTGGCACCCTACATGATTTATGTAAATAATAAAAACTAATCAATGTTTTATATGATAAATTTAAAATCATATCACCCTTAATTAAATAAAATAAGCCAGCGAACATAAATCAAGTTTCCACATATACACATACAATTACAAGTATAATTAGATTGTCCAAATTAAATACTTTTTTCAAGTACCTAAAAACCTGCATGCACATCAAATCTGTACCAAAATTCCTACGAAGACGATGTAGTGAAGATTCCAGCTAATGTTCACAATTCTCGTACAAAAGAGGAAAGTCGCCACAGCCCATAAAGAGTCAGACATTTTAGTGCACTCAAGAGAAAGTTGAGCACAAGAAACCGAGAGCACAGCAACCGAGAACGATGACGTTCATAAATCCCGCCTAGTTTATACGTCACTAAATCCCCCTCCAACTACCAATCACAACATCCAAAACAACGGTGACGTCACTAAACTCCGCCCACATTAGATTACAATCACGCCTACTTTTCAATGACGTCACGGAGCACGTCCTCCTGGACATACAAACTCCGCCCTTTTCAATGACGTCATGAAGCTCCTCCCTCATGGGAAACAAGCTCCGCCCCTTAATTATGACGTCATAAATCCCGCCCTCTCCAGCCAATGAGAACGCCGTTCTCGGCTACGTCACGAAGCGGGTTCCAGCGATGCGGGACACACAAACGAACGAACGCCACAAAATAATTCACCACCTGCTATGAAGTAAAAATAATGAGCATTTAGTGAGCGAAGAGCGCTAGATACGTTCTGAAGCACGAGGAAACTTACGCATTAACATGGGCAGGACAGGAACATATCTTTGAATAAATTACCTCTCATGAATAGAGTGCGAATCATTCCCGAAGTACGATAAATATCCTTCATTATATTAATACTCCATTAACCCTGAAATACAGTACTGCCAACACGACATCGGTGAAAGAACTCTAGAGAGTATTTATTTCAAATAAAAACATCATCGGCACAAACCAATGAAGCGACATCAGTGTGACCAATTTCAAAACGAGGCGTCTACAACAAAGTAATTAATTATTAATCGTCCACGCGGAACCAAATCGGCTGACAAGAACCGGCCGCAGGTACGCCAGTCGTGAACCGCGGGCTGGCTAAAACCGTCACATAAACATCATCACCATACCAGTCACCACGTCCCAGCTGGTGCTCACCGCCACTACCACCACCACCACCACCACATGAGGCAGGATGCACCACTTCCCTCCCGCATAGCACACCAAGACAGCAGCACCAGCTACATAAATACGAGCGACGTATAAACGCACGCTAACCACACAGCAGATGCACGCGATACAGTAAATCTGCCGCGATACCCAATGCTCAGTTTTTGTGCACACCACGCAGTTTTGACGTTAAGACAGTTACCTGGTTCGGCGTGGTACAGTTAGTGCACTAATACAGTATATAGTTACACATGTTTTGAATTTGGAGAAAAAAGCACATTTTATTTTTCAACTACGAAGGGTTCGATGAATGCATGTGTGGAGCTTGTGGGGTTCAGTAACTCCAACAAGGTTAAGAACCACTGACCTAGCACATAGCAGATGCAGTATCTAGGATACTGTATCTGAAGTAGCAGCATATATATATAGTATGCAATGTCTCTAGGGTACCAATCAATCTGAAGTATCCACACTACGCAGGGTACTCTGAATTTAGTAATAAATCTATGACGCATACATTAACATTAAGAAGTTTAAAATTAACATAGAAAGTGAGCACAAAAAGAAGAATATTTCAATGACAACGCCCACTGAGTTAGATCATAAAGCTTCGGGCAAACAAGAACGGCATTTTCTTCGAACTACTAAACTTAGTGAATGCTTTCACTCGGTGTACTCGATGAACTCAGTGGGAAAGAGGCCGACAGATAGACAGCCGTGAAAGCCAGAAAAGTGGGTAAGCTTTACACCAAAGCGTGCAAACTGAACTTGAAATGACGCGAATATTATCACTAACACAAAGCCGGCCACCACGCAGGAGACAACTCACTCACTGCCCATGCGCTACATGTTTGTGAAACTCAGCGAATCATACGTCACCTACACAACTAAGATAGGTAGCTTGCGAGTCTCTAGGTTACACATCTTTTGAGGCCAATGCTCTGGACTCTTACATATCGGTATCTAGGATACTTGACCACTGAGGCAAATACACCAGCAGATACAGGATACAAGCTCGTTGAGAGCAACGTGCATCTAGGATACATGTCCAATGAGGCGAACACACCGGAGTATTCAGGATACAAGCTTGTTGAGAGCAACGCTCGTGAGTATATAGGATAGAAGCCCACTAATAAAAATCATTAGAAGTACCTCGGATACGCGTCCACTGAGGTGAACACAGCGGAGTACTTACGACACATGCCCATTGAGGTAAATACTCCCCTGCGCGTAACATCACTCCTACAAAACCCCACCCAGAAGCAGCAGCTTGGCCAGAAGAACACTTATCATCACCCTTGATTTCGCCCCCATGCTTTCAAGATGCCTGCGGGAAGCAGCGCTAGTTACGCCTGACCTGTGAGGCAAATTTTGCTTCGTGGGTGACGGGGGGGTGGGGGGGCGGTGGGGTGAGGGAGGCTCATACAGAGGTGATTTTGCTTTGTGGGTGACGGGGGGTGATGGGGTGAGGGAGGCTCATACAGGGGTGATTTTGCTTCGTGGGTGACGAGGAGTGGTGGGAGGAGGCTCATACAGAAGTGATTTTGCTTTGTGGGTGACGGGAAGTGGTGGGGGAGGCTTATACAGGGGTGATATTGCTTCGAGGTGAGGCGGAGCCCAGAGAACCGATCACCAAGCTCAGCAGGAATAAGAGGAGCAAGGAATGTACCGATGCTTGACCGGTGGTTCCGGTACCCTTAGCCCGGTACAGATGTGGTGTCCCAACACAAATACCAGCCCACATGAACAAACCGACAATATTAACACTTAAGACAGCGGCAGGCAAAACTGAAGTTCAGCATTCAACTCAAATTTAAGTCAATTGAAGTAAGCCATGTTAAAAGTAGGAAACATCAACTATAGCATGCCTTCTTTTCGTTTTGATTAAGTATTTATGAAAATTTAGTGTGTGACTACTGGCGAGTCAGCAGCATTATGAAAATTGCACCCGTAGCCACCGGTGGCGCACGTCGCAATCCAATTGTTAATCGTCTAATAAAATGAGTAGCATTTGAGACTAACACGAAACTAATAAATAACTCACGATAAAAAGATAAAGAAAGAATGGGTGTGCTTTATCGGGCGCGACGCAAGCGAACACACGATGATTAGATTAGATTATTAGTTCGTTTAAGCCTACCTATCCGCCACAAAGGCGATTCAAAAAGAGGAAGGAGGAAGGCACCATTAAGTATAGAGTTAAAGGGAACGCGGAATCTATTCAGACAGGGCATAGAAACAGTTAGTTGAGAAAGAAGCTTAAGAAAAAAGATCAAAGAAGTAGGTGCTGAAAAACAGGACAGCAGTGAACCAGAAAAAATACGGTCCTTAACAAAGCAAAAACACTTCATTTCAACAAAAAGAAGGCCTATCGAACTCTCAGCTTGGGACCTCACATTTTCCCAACTGTGTGGGCTAATTCCCATAGATACACCAGTTTTTTCCTCCTGAGGGGGAACAGACGAGGAACACAGCACGGAAAAAGCGCGGGTGATGCAGAAAATGATGACCTGCGCGTTCGCTCATCACCTACTTATCAGAGACGGAGTTAGATGAGCCTTGTCCACCACAACAATTCCGAGTCAGCCAGTTGAAACATGATCATTATCCGTATTTGTTTGTAGCGAATGGGACATGAACAATGTAATGAATGTAAAGAATGAAACATGATTATCATCATCACTATTTGCTTGCAATGAATGGAACATGAAAAATGAAGTGAATGTAAAGAATTAAATGAATATAAAAAATATGGTGAATGTAAAGAATAAATATGATCACTATTTGCTTGTAATGAATGGAACATGAAGAATGTAATGAATGTGAAGAAGGAAACATCATTGCCACATTACATTTACGAACGCGCTGCCACAGCCTAACCCTGATAGCAACGAGCGCATATCATCAAACTTCAACACCAACAATAACTCCCACACAAATGAATTAACGAACACCATATATCACATCTGTGAAGATTTGATAAGATGCTAGTTAAAGCCTACCTAGAATAACGAAACATTACAAACCCTCAACAAAAACAAAAAAAAAATAATTTCAAGAAAAACAATTCCTATCTAGCTCTCAGCTCGGGACCTCACATATTGCCCCTGACCAAAACACGCACACGAATGGATTAACAAATACCATACCTCCATCCAGTGAAATAATGAAGTTACACTCTAAAACAATCGCACAGACCGGGTGCGGTTGTGAAGGAGAGGGGAGGGAGAGGATGGGGGGGCTACCCGCATAGTGAGGGGTGTGCGGTTAGACGGGGGTGCGGGGGGGAGACACAGAGCTCACAACAGCGTACTATCTGCGAAGGCCGCACACCAACCAGCGTCACAAACCTCAGTAACACCGGTACTCTCACACGAGCCTCTCAACGCAGTGTTACACTTGCACGATGTCAAGCACGGAAGCAGTGTTACACTAACACATCAAGCACAGAATATATAGCGCAAGCCAACACAAACGTACAATATCATTCAATAAATTCAATATGAATTTAAATCGCATGCTCAACGTCACATGAGCCAATATCATTTAATTTTACAAACCCCTTTAATGTAGGTAATGAGGTTCTGAACGCAGTGTCACACAAACACGACATCAAGCACTGAATTTGCAGCGCAAGCTCAACATATCAGCCATAAACATTTAACTTTACACCACCCTTTAATGTAGGTGTAAGTAGATCATGAAATTATGGACGGGTGTTCACCAAAAACCAAGCATACACAACACTGAGAACGTGAACCGCAGCTCCGTCCTCACGCGCGCCAGGTAGCAAGAAAGGGCAAATGGACGCCAAAAATTGCACAAAATAACGAGCTCTCGTGAACGTTGAGATGATGTTCATCGAAAATTTTAGGTTTAGTTCTGAACTAGTGACGCCATACAGAGCGCTACTGATGGTTACCGTCCTCATGGAAGCCATTAGCTAGTGACGCTAGACAGGGCGTTATTAATGGTTACCGTCCCTCTGGAAACCATTAACTAGTGACGCCATACAGGGCGTTATTAATGGTCACCGTCCCCTTGGAAACCATTAACTAGTGACGCCATACAGGGCGTTATTAATGGTCACCGTCCCCCTGGAAACCATTAACTAGTGACGCCATACAGGGCGTTATTAATGGTCACCGTCCCCCTGGAAACCATTAACTAGTGACGCCATACAGGGCGTTATTAATGGTCACCGTTCCCCTAGAAACCAGTAACTAGTGACGCCATACAAGGCATTATTAATGGTCACTGTCCCCCTGGAAACCATTAACTAGTGACGCCATACAGGGCGTTATTAATGGTCACCGTCCACCTGGAAACCATGAACTAGTGACGCCATACTTTAATGGTTACGGTCCCTGTGGAAGCCATTAACTAGTTACGCCATTCAGGGCGTCTCAAATGGTACCATTCCCCTAGAAGCCATTAACTACTAGTGACGCCATCCCGGACGCCACTAGCGGTCAGTGGAACGCAGCCTTCCCTCCCCCTGCCCAGCCGGCGCACACCGCACCGGTGCGACGGGTCAGTTACACGCGTCTGAGGTATTCTGAGGATACTCGCAGGTAAACAGGGGAGTAGCAAGGATACTCGTTTGTGCAGGTAAGCACTAAAAGGGTATCATGGATGCACGCAGGTAAACACTAGGGGAGTATCATGGATACACCCAGGTAAGCACTAGGGGAGTATCATGGATACAGGCAGGTAAACACTAGGGGAGTATCATGGATACACGCGGGTAAACACTAGGGGAGTATCATGGATACAGGCAGGTAAGCACTAGGGGAGTATCATGGATACACCCAGGTAAGCACTAGGGGAGTATCATGGATACAGGCAGGTAAACACTAGGGGAGTATCATGGATACACGCAGGTAAACACTAGGGGAGTATCATGGATACACGCAGGTAAATAATTGGGGAGTATCATGGAGACACCCTCATGGATGCTCTGGAGTATTTACGATACACTATTACTGAGTTAAATACGGTGAAGTATCTGGGATACACCAAGTTGAAATTAATACTCAGCAGTATATAGGATGAACCCCGACTGAGGTAAATACCGATGATATCTAGGATTGATGTAAATGCTCTGGATCCCTAGATATGCCTTCTCAGAAAATATTCTATTGACTGGCTCCATTAAACTCCACTCTCAATCTTAAGAAACCAGCGGGACAGTCGGGCCAACACAGTGCTCCAACACATCAGGAACAGGAAAATTTGGCAAAATTAGGAACACAGTCGCAGGAACAAGAAGAAACATGCATGTGTGCACAAGACGCGCGCATGTAATGCATGCCTAATTAGAAAGCGCACGTAAGCGCTTGCAAGTGCCACGTCGCCACCCCAGGAAGCAGCTTTTCAAAGCTTGCAAGCGTCTCGACCCAAGCGAAAAATACAACCAAAAATACATAAAATAAAGAGAGCGTGAGCGAACCTCAGAGAAACGTTCCCGGGTGCGAGTCGAACGAAACATTCCGAAACAAACGTTCGTGGTATGGACACGGCGCGTTGAGCGAAGCATTCTGCAACGGGCGCCCATGAACACTGAAATTCTTTACCAAAATGTTGGAGGATGTGGAGTGATGAGATGAATACATCGAATGTTGGAGGATGTGAAGAGTGAACGCTGGAGGATGTCAGATGAGAGGAATAAATGAGTGTAATGCTGGATGCTGTATAAAGAAAATAATATTTCAAAGCAATAGATAACTGCTTAGAAGTTTTCTAGATAACGGTCATCGGTATTATACTGAAATTACGCGTTTTCGTTTTTGGTGACAATTTCATGAAACAGACAATAGGCTGTAAGAACAATTACTTCACACGTTCGAAACAAGAATCACATCCGCTCCAATACACACATAAATGTACGCAAAGAATCAACCTGCAGAATATGAACTTTAAATTAAGCAGCAAAATTAGATGAACAACATCAGGTGAGAAATATCACTCTAAATAACTCCCGCATACGCACATAAACAGTCCTCTTCTTTACAATTTCACCTTTTAAAAGAGCGTTTGTTAAATTTATAACTATACGAGATCCTTCAACGGACGGGTAGGATATAACCCACGCCGTCGCACATCACATACATAAATGTTGTAACTCACATATATAAATCCCAAAAACACATAAAATGAAGAGATTGTATACATACATGTGAACATTAAAAACGCGTCACAACCTGGAATTTGAGGTCAGAACACTTTGTAATCTTTTCAAATTTTCAGAACCGGATGCATTTCGTTTTTAGAAAATTTTAATAAAGAAACCTGGAGTTATTTGAATAAAGAAATCTGCGAAGTATGGCGGAGTAATTAACCACATATATGTGTATTTATACATGTAAGCACAGCAGAAGACAATTACACACTAAGCATTATAATATTATCGCATGCAAAGATTAAACTCCATTTCCGTTGCGACCACTCGGCACCAAGCGGGGAGACCGAGAGGTAGGGGGAGTGGGGGAGAGGGACGGGTCTAGAAATAGCCGGCCTGGCCTACAGTGTTTGTAGTATACTGTTGCCGCTGTATACTGTATCTTGTATACTGCACACCTGGCCTACAGTGTTTGTAGTATACTGTTGCCGCTGTATACTGTATCTTGTATACTGCACACCTGGCCTACAGTGTTTGCAGTATACTGTTGCCGCTGTATACTGTATCTTGTATACTGCACACCTGGCCTACAGTGTTTGCAGTATACTGTTGCCGCTGTATACTGTATCTTGCATACCGCACACCTGGCCTACAGTGTTTGCAGTATACTGTTGCCGCTGTATACTGTATCTTCCATACCGCACACAACGACGGAAGAACACAAGACCACTTCAAAGTACGTGCAGAAAAAATAAAACGTAAACTCAAAGCAAGTGAACAAAAAAATGAGAAATTAAAAAAACCTGAAGCAACACACGTGAAACAAGCGTAGTAACTGCCGGGCACCAGCGCGCGCCCAACACGTTCACTGCTGATTTACCACGAGGTAAATTGCTCATTTACGCATCGGTGCGAATGAAGAGCATTTCAATAATTTCAACACCTTTTTTAGAAGAGATTGAAGCATACGAGGTAAAATCTCATCATGCTATTACATTTTCACACTTACGAAAGATACCATTCGAGCAGTAAAATCGTTTTTTAAACTCTGCTACATACAACCTTACTGAACACGAGACCGCTGGACGCACATGTGCGTCTAGTGGCAGCAAACTGTCAGCACACGTGTACGAGTACGCAGCCACCACACGTACACGCTTGTGCGGGTACCGGTGTTTTGTTTCTGAGAAGTACGGACGGTTCTTGAGCCCTCGGTACTTGTCGCATCACAGTCGAAGCGCAATCCAATAACACGAGTGCATCGTTCTTTAAAATGCTTTAACTGTTCAATATCATTACTCAAGCGCATTTAAATGATGCATGTTCCGACGGTTCAATATCTTTATACTTAGTGTGATGACTAAAGCCTGTCCGGACACAGCCACTCGGACTGGATTTTCAACACGTCTATCTATTCACCATGAGTGAGGTACCGACACAAAAAAACTCGGTACCGACACACAAAACCTGGCACCGACACACAAAACTCGGTTCCGACACACAAAACTCGGTTCCGACCCACAAAACCTGGTACCGCCACAAAAAACTCGGCTCCGACACAAAAAACTCGGCACCGACACACAAAA
>JACJUY010004440.1:88374-109240 GCA_014220935.1 Platorchestia sp. MABIK
GAAAGTCTATGTCTTTAGTGTCCGTTTATTCGGAAAGTTTAGCTGCACGGTCGGGCAGCGAGACAATCTAAATCATTTGTCTAAACACTTAATTAACATGGATTTTACGATAACCATGTATGAATAGCAATTAAGGGTCTCTGTGTTAAGGTATTTAAACGCGATAATTGCTTTTATTTCAATTTAAATGTGCGCAAACGAATGCATTTTTCAACTTAGCGTTACGAGGATTGTGTTCTATTAGTAACTTATATTCAAATGCACTGTCAAAATCAGATTAGGCAAAGGAAAGGAACTCATTTTTGAAGTGCTTATCTATCAATCATTTTTTGAGTCAACATTTTACACGAGTATTACGATACCAATATGTTATTATCAGATAAGGATGTTTAATGTTAAGGTGTTTTAAAAACCAATGTATCAACATTTCATGTTATACTGTATTGGAAATAAAATGTTTTTCTTCCTTTTTCTTTTTTCATTTCTTGTTCACACTTGGTACACTAGAGACGAGCACAGTGAGGATGGCAGTCTGTCTTTGATACGGAATAAAGAACTAATTGTAAAATTATTGACTAGAATCATTTGAATTTTGATCTGCGGGAAAAACTTTTTAATAAGAGATTTAACATTCTCGCTTAGTGTCAATGCCTGATTTCCAAAATACGGCAACTTCACAGAAAAAAGCTTGTTGAGCACAAGATTGAACAGATTGGTAGTTATCAAAAATTTTTGACAAAATTTATTAATATGCTTCTCAACAACAGAAGAAAGAAATCTGGTTTTGGCAAAAAATATCGTCATAGAAAATCGAACTCTTTGTGTAAGTATTGAAAGTTAGAACACACATTAAACGCTCTATGGACGAGAGTTCGAATGCCGCAAACCTAGAAATTGTATGAACAAAAGCTAAAAAAGCTAGTCCCGAGCCCAGAAAAAGTTTTCTTTCGGAAAATAGAGCAGTGAAAAGTATTGCCAACTCTCTCTATACACGCATCAAGAAACGGTAATCTATCGTTGTCTTCGTCTTCCCTAGTAAATTTAACATTGCTATGACGAAAATTTAAGTTTGGAGGAAGACGTCAGCATCAGTCTTATCTCTGAACAAAACAAGGGTGTCGTTAACATACCGCTTGTAAAATACAGACCTAAAAACAGGAGAACATTCTTTAAACCAATTTTGTTCATGGTGACACAAAAATATATTATTATTAAACGTTGGGCCTAAAGATGAGCCCATGCCCAACCCATCAGCTTGCTTATATTATTTTCCACTGAAAATGAAAAAAGAATTACAGACTGCAAATTTCAGCAACTTTTCAACAATACTACGAGAGAGCCCTCTGAAAGTTTGATGATTTTCAAATAATTTAGATAAGCAAATTTCTATTGTTTCCAGCAATGGTACATTGGTAAACAAGTTTTCTACATCAAAGGATGCCATGAACGGCCCATTAGCGTTATTAAAACTACTCAAACTATCCACAAATGTTTTAAAGTTAAAAAATTCGTAGTAAAACAATTCGTAGTAAAACAATTCGTAGTAAAACAATTCGTAGTAAAACAATTCGTAGTAAAACAATTCCTAGTAAAAGTTCTCAGAATCAGAACAAAAAAATTGACAAGTTTAAAACTGGGAGTATTAAAGGAGCCATGTACGTTTGATTTTCTCCTGGTTGCTCGAAAAAAGAACAAAACGTAAGTGCAACCAACATTGCAAGAGGAAATTTTTTGAACATCGTGTTATTTTCCTTAATAGCAATTCAACATTACAGCAAAAAGGATCTTGAATTGTTCCATCCATGCACTCCAGTTGTAGCAGTAGTAGTACTGGTGGTAGTAATGTAAAGTTTGTTCCGTAGAGTAGGGAATGATTATGGATCATGGAAGTAAGGTAATTGCCCACATGTTTTCATCTGACAAGATGCTGCAGGTTGCGCCCCCCTGGCTGAACCATCCATCCCCATTATGGCTCTTCGTTGTTCTCATCGAGCATTAGGTAGATTCCACTAACCTTGTATGTAGCGCTAACCCATCAGAGCTCGTCTGCCTTAAGTCATGTCCATATTACAAAATAATAACCATACAGCCTGTCAAAATTTAAAATGAGTTCTATTTCTGTCAGCAGAAGGGAACTAACTACTTCACGTAAGGATCTGAGGCGCATAGACCAACAGGAACCGGGATCCTCATAAAACAGACGAAAGAAGAAGATAAAATTTGTGAGGCGCGACACACGAGAGCCTCGCAACTCTGTCCCCGATCACTGTGCAGTTAGCAGCCACGAGGTGACGTATTATTGCCCTTTGTTCATTGAAAGGGGCTGACGCAACTTCGCAGTAATGCGAGGAGCTACGTTGCATTTGCGTAATTGAAATGTATATAGCCCATGAATGCCTATGGCGGACTAAAAGCAGCAAATATAAGGATCATAATAGAAAAGGAAAGAAAGAAAGAAAGAAAAACCGTTTATTTCCAAAAACGTTGCCACATGAAATACATGCCAACATGTTGGCTTTTAAAAATTTCTTAATATAAGACGTTCTAAGACAAACTATCCGAGGTGTACGAATAGATAAACCATACGAAGCGTACTAATAGACAAACCGTACGAGGTGTACTAATAAACAAACAATACGTGGTGTGCTAATAGATTACCCCTGTCAAAGGATAGTTAAAAAAAATATATATCATCTCCTGGATAATTTATATTCGAAGACATGGCTGACAACTAATAAATAATTCAAATACTACTAAAGAATTAATCGGAATTCCTAAATTATTAATTGAATCGAAGTAAGAACACGACCAAAAAACGCCATACGGAAGTAGATTAAAACATCATCGTATATGACTATCAAGTTTTGAGAAAACATTAATTACAAAGTTATTTATAAAGAACATCGCGCAACACAACACGAACGTCTAGAAACGAGTAAACAAACTTACACGCAAAAATGAAATTTATGGCATGTCCAGCATACGGACATAGAGATAATTTTTTCATGAGCGCTTTATTTCGTTTGTCTGTTTATACTTTTCATTTTTTCTATTTACAGAAATGCCCTCTGGGGTCATGCTAGATCTATTTTTGAATCATTAAGCAAGTGCAATAAATATATTTATTTATGGAATTCAGTTCAGTGTTAACTGGTCGCAGAGCTTTAGGTAAAATGTAATGTGTCCTGAGGTTTTTCATTTATGCAAAAATAAAACTAGACACATAAGGTAAATGTGACCTCGAATGTTACTAGTAGTAATAGTTAAGCAAATAGTAGCATATCCTAAGAACATAGCAATCCCACACTAGGCTTCACCATATGGATAACAACATAGCAATAGCACCACATAAGTTAGATCCAACATAGACATAGCAACATAGCATTCGTCAATAGGCATAACAACATAGCAATAGTACCACATAGATTCAATAGTTCTCTCACCTCAGAGATATCTTCTTAACTCTGAACACTCAACTGTCTAACGGCTAAGCAAGGTAAGAGCGGAAGAGTAGGATGGAAAAAGATATGAAATAAGAGTTAGTGGTAGGTAGTTAGAAGTAATTAGATTAAGTACTTAGCCGTATCGTATTAAGGCAAGCGTCCCTAATAGGAATCCAGGATTTTGAGAAAATTTGAGAAATAGAGATTATTGCTGCTATAGGAAGTGTAAGAGGTCAGGTACATCCTGTGAAAAAATGAACTTCGTACGTTCGATCGTTCGCCCGCTATGGGGGTTTGAAGAATGGGGGGGGAGGGGAGGGGGAAGTTGTATTTTATCATGTTACACCTCCCCTTGGCTACTTCTTCACGGTTCGACATTGCTTTGTCATCTTCTATGTCTATTTACTACTGTATAATGATTTCTAGGGTCCAAGCTGACCCTAGAAATAATTACAAAAAAAATTAAAATTGCTCATGTTTACCTATTTTGCCTTTTTTTAGAGGATCGGAATGTGGGGTTTAAAAAATCTTCACCTCCAACAGTTTTTGAGCAACAGTAATAATTTTGGTATCATTGGATGCGGAATGACAAGGGCTTTCAGGGATACTATAAATGATTTCACAACTACCTGTTGTTCGCACGTTATGACGTCATAAATCCACATTTTTAAAAAACAGAAATTGCTCTCAAATTTTTTTGTTTTTTTCATATAAAACTGGAAATTTGGGGAATGTGCTATAGTATCCATAAAAGCCCTTGTCTTTCCGCATCCAATGATACCAAAATAATCACTGTAGCTCCAACACTGTTGGAGGTGAAGATTTTTTAAAACCCCCCTCAAAAAATCGTTTTCTGTGATTTCCCATTTTCTTTTCAAGAAAATCGCATTTATGCATAAAAGATAAACGATTCCGAATTGCATTTCCTAACAGTATACCAAATTTCACTGCTTTAGTGACAATAATAAAAAAAAAGGTCCAAAAGGGGGACGCTCACCTTAACTTAGAAAACACACTTAGCCGACATTCACTGCTGTCGAGACCAAGGCTAGATGGTAACTGCCATGGTAACTGCCTTGCCGGTGTTGCCACCAGCAGCGTTGCCCACATTAGGTCTATCTAACTAGTTACTTACATTTTACACTATATTACACCCTTCCCTCTTAAATCTAAAACCCCCCCCCCCCTTGTAACCCTATCCCCTATTGTATCAAGTCAATCCTAAAGGTCCATTCTCGCAACTGGTTTCCAAGCCCGGTAGACCTGCGTGATATGCTAGCACTTGGAGACTCGTGCATCATTGCCTCCTGGGTGGGGGTCGAGTCGTAAGGTGTTTCTGGGTCAGGTTCATTAGTCGGAGGTGTCGGGTATGGATTTCGAGAAGGCTGTGGAATGAACACGGTTTTCTCAGTAGGTTGTTCCATTGGTTCAGGGGTGGTGTTCAAGCAGGTAATAACTTGGTCCTGGTGTCGACGAACGACCTCCCCCCCTGCAGTTGGTACTCGTAGGATACCGGGCCCGTTTTCTCAATGGTGGGAGCAGGGTCCATTTCGGGGAAGCCGGCGTCTATTGTTGGACCATCACGGATGACTCCGGTGGAATGTCAACCAAGCGAGACCCTGGGTGGTATCTCTTCTGGGCATCCTGGCGTTGAGCGACTTTGGATGTGATTGCTTTTGACGGCCAAAGTAGATCAAGACATGAGCGAACTTTCCTGCCTAACATTAGCTCGGCAGGCGTAACCCCAGTTGTCATGTGGGGTGTTAGCCGATAGTTGAACTGGAACCAGTCCAGTGCTAGGTGCAGGGATTCCGTTGACTTCTGTATATTTTTCTTGAATGTTTGTACCATGCGCTCTGCCAGGCCATTAATTGAAGGATGGTATGGTGCGTCGTAAAATGCCGCATACCACATGCCTTCACAAAGTCTTGGAATTTAGCAGATGTGAAACACGTTGCATTGTCCGAAACAATTGTTACCGGAAATTCAAACTTCGCAAAAGTGCGTTTCAGGCTCGAGATCGTTTCGCTAGAGATTGCAGTAGTTGTGGGAAAAATTTCAACCCACTTAGAGTGTGCATCCACGATCACTAGATAGTATTTTCCATCCATTGGGCCAGTGTAGTCGATGTGTTTGCGATGCCAAGGCTTCGTCGGACATTCTCACGGATGGAGTTAAGCCCTATTTACACTGGTCTACATTTTGTCCCAGGCTCACGTGTAGACACCTCGTGTGGCACTTCACATGAGCCATGAGCGTTTAAACTAGACATTGAGCGAGCCAGGGAGCGCGCTTCTCAAAACCAGTCAGTGTGTGGCCAGCTGCTAGGAAATATGGATTGCGATCGACAAGCTTGTGTGAATGTTGTGGCTGCATCGGAAGCTCCGCAATCTCTTTTTTATTTGCATGATCGAAATGTTCCTATATTCGTTCATTTTGATCAAAATACAATGGAAAGCAGCCTCCTTATATTCGCAGCTTTTAGTCTGCCAAAGGCATTGACGGGCTTGGTGCATATCAATTAAAAGCAATGTAGTTTCTCGCGGCAGTGTTGCGTCAGCCATAACGAATGAGCGAGAGGCGCTACCTTCATTGATGATTGCCACCTGCACACTGACCGGTCTAGAGTCGCGAGGCTCTTGTGCGGCGCGCCTCACGAATTCGATCAGAGCGAATAGGGAACTTCGGGCTCACACACACAAATATGAGCCTCAGTGGTGAGCCTCGTATGCACGAGTCGCGCCTCACGGCCGAAATGTCCCCTAGTGTAAACACCCCTTAAAGCTTTCGTCGGGGCTGCTCGGATGCTCAGGCACTCGCTGCATGACTTAGTCGTTTCTTCTAGGTCTTTGTCCAAATTGGGCCACCAAATACAGCTGCGAGCTAGTTCCTTCATCCTGGATGATCCTGCATGTTCATAGTGACGTTCTTCCACTATGGTTTGTCTGAGGGCTTGGGGTACAATAATTCTTGCTCCCCAGAGCTAACAGCCATTTTGTGTGGATGGACAGTTTGTCTCTCCTCCTAGTGTACGGAGCGAGATCGAGGTCCCCAATTACCGTTGAAGGCAGCCTACCTGGCAGTATTTGTATGCTTTCGAAAGTACTGGGTCCCTTAGGGTGCCGTCGCGAATGTGGGAGCTGCTGACCGGAGCTAACTCAAGGAACTTTACTAGGGACGTCTATTCCGCTGGAATGGACGTGGCTTCCTAGGGAGTTGTCAAGGGTAGACGGCTGAGAGCATCAGCTGTGCCCAACAGTACGCCCGAACGGTGACGCAAGGTGAACTTGTAGGATTGCAACAGTAGAGCCCACCTTTGAATGCGCTTGGATGCCATCGGGGGAATGCTTCTACCAGGATCAAATAGTCCTAGTAATGGCTTGGGGTCGGTGATGACTGTGAATTCCTGTCCCTACAGGTAGCAATGGAATTTACGCAGTGCAAATACCATAGCAAGAGCTTCTTTTTCAGTCTGGGAGTATTTACGTTCTGTTGCTGTTAGAGTTCGGGAGGCAAAATAACCCGACGTTCCATTCCGTTAATAAGGTGACACAACACGGCTTCAACACCATACACACTACTGTCAGCCACCATCGCCATGGGTAGATTAGAGTCAAAATGGATTAAGGTCGGGAGTCTAGAAGGGCTTGTTTAGATTTCTGGAATGCCATCTCTTGGCTTGCATCCCATTTCCAAGAGGTTTTATCCCTCAATAACGCATTTAGGGGTTCTAGCATAGTTGCGGATGATTTTAGAAATTTTCTGTAGAAGTTTAGCAACCCCAAATAGGCTCTCAGCTGAGACACATGAGTAGAAGCCTGTGCAGTCGGGATTGCTGTTACCATCTCTGCAGTGGGGTACAACCCATCCTTGTCGATTTGATCGTCATAGCCGTGTGGTTTAAGGATCTGCCCTTCCGTGAAGGCATCGAGGGTTCGAATCTCGGCTCTGGGGGGCGATTTTCTCCGTTGGGTATAGGGAAAGATTTCAAAGCACAATACCCCACTCTACCCAGGTGTCTGAAATGGGTACCGGTCTTGACCAGGGGAAAGCGTCATGGTGTCCTGGTGTTAGTTATAAGGCATTTGAAAAACCAATGTACAAGGTGATTTGTATCAGGCTTGAATTGGAAATAAAGCATGTTGGAAACATTGCGTATAACAGACTGAGCTTCGGCATTGCTTCCGCTCTCTGAATCTTTCAGCGTGCCGTGGAAGGACTATTACAGGGACTCTCAGGAGTGTTCTGTTACCGAGACGACGTACTGGTGAGTGCTACTAATGAGCAAGAGCACTCCAAGCATCTCCATCAAGTCTTATCCAAACCGCAGGAGGCAGGGCTAAAACTGAAATTGGATAAATGCCAAATAAGAGTGTCACAGGTATCCTACCTCTGATTTAAACAAACATCGGAAATAAAGCATAATGGAAATCATCGGAAATAAAGCAATAAAGCATGTTGGAAATATAGCATGCCGATGTTTGTTTAAATCAGAGGTAGGATACCTGTGACACTCCTATTTGGCATTTATCTAATTTCAGTTTTAGCCCTGTCTCCTGCGGTTTGGATAAGACTTGATGGAGATGCTTGGAGTGCTCTTGCTCATTAGTAGCACTCACCAGTACGTCGTCTCGGTAACAGAACACTCCTGAGAGTCCCTGTAATAGTCCTTCCACGGCACGCTGAAAGATTCAGAGAGCGGAAGCAATGCCGAAGCTCAGTCTGTTATACGCGAACAGACCTCTATGGGTATGAACACAAAGAGCTCCTTAGATTCTTCATCCAAGGGTAGTTGAGCGTACGTCTGAGACATGTCCAGCTTGGAGTATATAACTCCTCTTGCTAACCCGCTAAATAGGTCCTCAACCCTTGGTATCGGGTAAGGATCAAGCCTAGCTGCCCTGTTCACTGTTAGCTTGTAGTCCCCACAAATTCAGATGCTTTGATCCGATTTGACTACAGGAACAATTGCTGCTGCCCATCTAGAGTACTGCAAAGAGGTGAGGACACCTTCTTGTACCAATCTAACTAGTTCAGCCTCCACCTTAGGCCTTAGTGAGTAGGTGATGGCCCTTGCATTGCAGAATTTTGAAGGAACCTTAGGGTCAACCTCAATTCAGAAAGTTCTTCCCTTAAAGCAACCAAGACCCAGTTGAAAAAGGCCGGGGAATTTTTGTACTAGCTCTTCTGGTTGGGCCACAAGCTTATGCACGCTCCCCGCTACTATAGTCAAACCTAGGGAGTCAATCAGGTCTTTACCTAGCAATGCTGATCCCTCCCTGTCTTCAACTACAATAGTTGCCAGCTGAGGAGCCCTACCACTAGCTTCGCGTTGGATGTTTGTCCTAATCTCCCCACAAACTACTAATTCAGCCCTACCATAAGTCCTAAGCCTAACATCAGAAGCTCTCAACTCGGGTCTTGTTTTGGCGGACAGCCTAAAAGCATACAGCTTTTGAAAGAATAGACCTGGCAGCGTCCGTATCCACCTCCATCTCTAGGGAATGTTGTTGAACAGCATTCGGGTTTTAATTGATGGTTTCATTTTCTCGGCCACTGAAAAAACCTCTCCATAGCAACCCTGATTATAAACTGGGTAGTCTGCACTGGTTGCATCGCCAGTTCTAATAAGGTTAGGGTGGTGTTCCCTCCCCCTATTTTCATGCATAGAGTGCACAAAATTATTTTTGTTGCCTCTTGCAGATTTCTGACCTTTCAGTTTAAAGCAACATTTCTTAAGATGACCTTTTTGGCCACAACCATGACAAACACTGTCTATATTGGGGAATCTCAACGTCAGTGCAAATTACCACAGCCGCTGCACGCTGATTTGGAGCTAGCTTGTGCCTGAGTCTTGCCCTGATGTTTGCTGGCAGTTTGCTATACACTAGTCTGATCAACATTCCAAATGGTATTAGGTTGTCTCAATACCACTGTTTCTCTCAGTGTGGTTTCTTTGGCAGTGGCCAGATCCACAGCTTTTGGCCGTGTCAGGCCAGCTTCATTCAGCAAACAGTTAAATTTCATTGCTGGCAATGCCCAGTATAAATCTATAAAGTAGTGTTTCTTCTAGCACCTCCTGTTTAAAATTACAGATGTGCGAAAGGCCTTCATGCTGGCCACAAAATAAGCGATGTTTTCCCCTGGTTTCTGGTTCCGCTTATGGAACCTAACCCTTTCGATGATTTGGTTGCGTGTTGCCTAAAAATGCCGTCTTAACGCTTCCACGATCTCATCATAAGTAACATCTAAGGTTCTTTTTGCGGAAACTAAATCTTTCACTAGCCTAGCAATATCTGGACCCACTAGTGATATTAGTGTAGGGGCTTTCTCACTGTTTCCTATTTTGTATATTAAAAAGTAGCAATGCGACCGAGTTTCGTGGTCTACAATTTTTCCTCTAAAAGATTAAACTCTCCCACCGAACCTATCAACAGCACACTGAATTTTAGGCAGTGCAACACACAGTGATAAAAAACAGAAACACAAAACAAAAAATTACTAGGTAAATTCTGAGTTCCCTCACAAGTCACTACCTAGTCTCTCCCAGTAGTTCTACCGAAATCCTCGTCGCCAAATAAGGCAAATGCCTCCTCAAATATTATTAGTAGTAATAGTGAATCAAATAGTAGCCTATCCCAAGAACATAGCAACCCTACACTAGGCTTCACCATAGGGATAACAACATAGCAATAGCACCACATATGTTAGATCCAACATAGACAGAGCAGCATAGCAATCGTCAATAGGCATAACAGCATAGCAATAGTTCCACTTAGGTTCAATAGTTCACTCACCTCAGAGATATCTTCTTAACTCTGAACACTCAGCTGTCTAACGGCTTGTTGTGTAGTTTCTTTCAACACAACAAGAGGCTTATTTAGCTGTAGCTGCAAACTACAGTTTCAGTAGCTTTAGACTACCAAGGCAAGAGAAGGAAACACTGGAACGCACGTCTCAGTGTACTCAGCTCTATCGATTACAGACTTCCGCTTAAAACCAGCCGTGCCCAGAAGTCAGGCAAGAGTGCGTAACAAAGACTTCCGAAGCTGGTAAAGGAAGAGTGTAATAACAGCTTCCGGAGCTCGTAACAACAGCTTCAGGAGCCCCTACTCACAAAACCAGTGCCACATTATAACTACGCACATTTTAATCTACAACACGGCTAAGCAAGGTAAGAGCGGAAGAGTAAGATGAAAATAGACATGAAATAAGAGTTAGTGGTAGGTAGTTAGAAGTAATTAGATACAGTACTTAGCCATTTCTTATTAATTTAGAAAACACACTTAGCCGACATTCACTGTTGTCGAGACCAAGGCTAGAGGGTAACTGCCTTGCCAGTGTTGCTACCAGCAGCGTTGCCAACATTAGGTCTGTCTAACAAGTAACTTACATTTTATACTGTACTAGTGCACACGGCCCGTCAAAAAATGGCAGGATTAGATATCGGATCAACTGAGCTTTAACATGGCTTCCCCATGATTTGCCAAGCTATTCTGTGGCTTTCCTATACTTTCCTAAGTCTCAACTGCTGATATTCTATACAACCTAATCTAACCTACCCATATACGTGAAATTCATTCTGACTCTGAATCTGCTGTGTTTATACACCGAAAATTGTGGAGTTGATGAAGCTTGTTTCACAGATACGCTCATCACACACTTTCGGCTGGTGGGTGTGGCACACAGACAGACGGACGGACGGACGCGGCTCTTATTATAGTATAGATTACAAAGCATAAATATGCATACGTGTGTAAATATATGCATGACATGTGCACACAAATACATAGACATACATGTATGCGTGCGCACATATATACATACACTTACATACTTACACACACATGTTCATATATATATATATATATATATATATATATATATATATATATATATATATATATATATATATATATATGCATTGAAATATTGAAATTGAACATAAGAAAAGAAAAATAAAATGACATATAAAACAAACTCGCTCCTGCTACATCTAAAATGACAGTCAAACTCTGTGAAATCGTAAGAAATAACCTGAAGAACAATAAGTAACAAGAGAAAAAACTTCGAAAAACGTAAAAATGGAATGTTTTCAGTTTCCTTCGAGAAATTTAAATAAAACTCAAGTTACCGTCGAGGAACCACAACAACAAAAAAACATTTTTCATATCCTCTCGGTATTCTCTGCAACATCATGCGGACAGCTGTAGGTACATGGGATGAAATGGAAATACCGTGTAAGCCGGATATCCCTTTTGATTAGCGAATATATCTCCAAAATTTTCGCAGAAATGCTTAAACAAACATATTCTCAAAATGAAAATTCATTGCTTGTTCAACAACGGACAGAAAGACAATTTCACCACGGTTCATATGCTCAGGAGGCTGCTTTCAATTATATTTTAATGAAAATGAACATATATATTAACATTTCAGTCCGGCAGATAAAGAAAAGATTACATAGCCTACGATGCAGCAACAATATTCAGACAGGCGAAGTCGGTAAATCGTGGCTAATGACGCACTGACTGGTTATGAACAACCCGCGCCACGGTGTGCGCCATGGTCTACCATGATATTCACGCTCAATGTCTAGTACTCTGGTGTAAACGCTCACGGCTCTTGTGAGCCGTCACATGAGGGATAAACACGTGAGCCTGCGACAAAGTGTATACCAGTGTAAACAAGTTTTGTATCTCCAATCCCAGAAAATTTAATATTAGTACTCGCAGCCTATTCTACAGAACATAGCAAATCCATACTAGGCTTCACCAAGGGGTTAAGATATCACTAACCCCCAAGATTAGATCAACATAGACATAGAAACAAAAATAGCACATCAGTAGACGAATGCAATGACACATTACACAACGTAAATGATTCACTCACCTCTTAGATACCTTACAATTTAAATACTCAACTACCAGACATGTGGCCAGCTAGAGTACAGCGGAGATAGGTGGGAATATATATAGAAACGAGTAAAGTAGAATTAAGTAGTAGTAGTAGTAGTTAGAAATAAGTATGTTAGATACTTAGCCACATTAGGTAATTTATATACAACACACTCAGCACACATTTACTGTTGTTGGGCCTGAGACCAATAGAAGACTGGCTGCAATTGTTGCTGTCACGAGCGTTGCCAACTTTTGGTATGTCTAACTAGAACTTCCATTTCCCGCAATATTACACCCCTCCCTCCTTAATTAGAAACCCCCCTTTGTGACCCTACCCCCTTATTGTACCTAGTCAATCCCAAAGGTCTAATCTCACCACAGGCTTCCGAGCCCGGTTAGACCTGCGTGAGATGCTAGCACTTGGAGGCTCGTGCAACATGGCCTCCTGGGTGGGAATCGAGTAATCAGGTAATTCTGGGTCAGGTTCATTAGTCGCAGGTGGTGGGTATGGATTTTGAGCAGGTTGTGGAAACACAACGGTTTCCTCCGTAGATTGTTCCAAGGGTTTAGGGATGGTGTTCGAGCTGGTAATAACTTGGCCCTGGCGTCGACGAACGACCTCTCCCCCCTGCAGTTGGCACTTGCAGGATTCCGGGCCCGTTTTCTCAATGGTGGTAGCAGAGGTTCATTTTGGGGAACCCGGCGTGTATTGACGGACCATCACAGGTGACTCAGGTGGAATGTCAACCGCGCGAGACCCTGGGTAGTATCTTTTCTGAGCGTCCTGGCGTTGAGCGACCTTGGACGCGATTGCTTCTGACGGCCAAAGTAGATCAAGACGGGAGCGAACTTTCCTGCCTAGCATCAGCTCCGCCGGCGTAACACCAGTTGTCGAGTGGGGTGTTAGCCGATGGTTGAACAGAAACCTGTCTAGTGCTAGGCGTAGGGGTTCCGTTGACTTCCGTTTATTCTTCTTGAACGTTTGTACCACACGCTCTGCTTGTCCATTAGTTGAAGGATGATATGGTGCGCTTGTAGTATGCCGCATACCACATGCCCTCACGAATTCTAGGAATTCAGCCGATGTGAAACACGTTGCGTTGTCCGAAACAATTATTACCGGAAATCCAAATGTTGCAAAAGTGTGTTGCAGGCACGAGATCGTTTCGCTAGAGGTTGTAGTAGTTGTGGGAAAAATTTCAACCCACTTAGAGTGTGTGTCTACGATCACTAAATAGTATTTCCATCCATTTGGCCCGCGTAGTCGATGTGTATGCGATGCCAAGGCTTCGCCGGCCATTCCCACGGATGGAGTTCAGCTTGCGTCTTTGCGGCTCGAGTACTCAGGCACTCGCTGCATGACTTAGTCGTTTCTTCTAGATCTTGATCCAGAAGGGGCCACCATACCTAACTGCGAGCTAACTCCTTCATCTTGGATGATCCTGCATGGCCAGAGTGAAGTTCATCCACAATAGCTTGTCTGAGGGCTTGGGTCCCCGATTACCGTCGAAGGCCAGCCTGCCAGGCAGTATTTGTATACCTTCGAAAGTACTGGGTCCCTTAGGGTGCCGTCGCGAATGTGGGTGCTGGTGACCGGAGCTGACTCAAGGAAGTTTACTAGGGACGTTCATTCCGGTGGAATGGGCGTGGCTTCCTCAGGAGTTGTCAAAGGTAGACGACTGAGAGCATCAGCCGTGCCCAATAGCACGCCAGACTGGTGACGCAAGGTGAACTTGTAAGATTGCAGCAGAAGAGCCCACCTCTGAATGCGCCCGGATGCCATCGGTGGAATGCTTCTACCAGGATCAAATAGTCCGAGCAAAGGTTTGTGGTCGGTAATCACAGTGAAGTCCTGTCCCCACAGGTAGCAATGGAATTTTCTGAGTTCGAAAACAATAGCCAGTGCTTTTTTCTCAGTCTGGGAGTAGTTACGCTCGGTTGCTGTTAGGGTTCGGGAGGCAAAATAGACGATGCGTTCAATTCCCTCAATAAGGTGACACAGCACCGCTCCCACACCATACGCACTACTGTCAGCCACTACCACTATAGGTAGGTTAGGGTCAAAATAGATCAAGGTCTGGGAGTGTAGAAGGGCTTGTTTAGATTTCTGGAATTCTCTCCCCTGACTTGCATTCCATTTCCAAGGGGTTTTGTCCCTCAGTAAGGTATTTAGGGGCTCTAGCATAGTTGCAGAAGATTTTAGAAATTTCCTGTAGAAATTTAGGAACCCAAGGTAGGCTCTCAGTTGAGTCACATTAGTAGGAGCTGGTGCCTTCTGGATTGCTGCTACCTTCGCTGCCGTGAGGTGCAATCCATCCTTGTCGATTTGTTATCCAAGGTAGGATACCTGTGGCACTCCAATTTGGCATTTATCCATTTTCAGTTTTAGCCCTGCCTCCTGTAGCTTAGATAAGACTTGATGGAGACGCTTGGTGTGCTCTTGCTAATTAGTGGCACTCACCAGGACGTCATCCAGGTAGCAGAACACTCCTGGGAGGCCCTGCAATAGTCCTTCCATGGCACGCTGAAAGATCCCGGGAGCGGAAGCAATTCCAAAACTGAGACGGTTGTAGGCAAACAAACCTCTGTGGGTATTTATTACCGTGAGTTCCTTGGAGTCATCATCCAAGGGTAGTTGAGCGTGTGCCTGAGACATGTCTAGCTTGGAGTATATAACTCCTCCTGCTAACCCGCTAAATAAATCTTCCACCCTATGTAAAGGGAAGGTATCTAACCTAGTGGCCCGATTTACCGTCAATTTATAGTCACCACAGATTTGGATGCTTTGATCAGCCTTGAGCACGGGAACAACAGCCTCTGCCCATCTAGAATACTGTACAGGGGTGAGAATACCCTCCTGTACCTGTCTATCTAGTTCTGCCTCTACCTTAGGTCTGAGTGAGTAAGGCACATTCCTGGCTTTGCAAAACTTTGGTACTACAGTGGGATCAATTTCAATATTGAACTGCCTGCCCTTAATGCAACCTAGACCTGGTTGGAAAAGGTTGGGAAATTCTTGTATTAGTCCTTCTGCCTTGGTAACCAACTTATGTACCCTATTAGCAACTATAGTTAATCCTAGGGACCTAATCAGGTCCCTACCCAGCAAGGCTGGCCCCTTCCTGTCTACAACTACAATAGTTGCTAGCTGTGGAGCCCTACCACTAGCTTCATGCTGGATGCTAGCCCTAATCTCTCCACAAACTACTAGTTCAGCTCCCCCATAAGTCCTAAGCTTAACATAAGAAGGTCTCAGCTCGGGTCTTGTCTTAGTAGGTAGTTGAGAGTAGGATGCTTTTGAAAGGATAGACCTGGCAGCGCCTGTATCTACCTCCATCTCTAATGGCACACCATTTAACAACAATTTTATTTTGATTGGGGGTTTCATTTCCTCGGCTAATGAAAATATTTCCCCATAACAACCCTGATTGGGGACTGGGTAGTCTGTACTGGTTACCTTGCTAGTTCCAATAGGGTTAGGGTGGTGTTCCCTCCCCCTTTTTTCATGCATAGCATGCACAAAATTGTTTTTGTTGCCTTTGGCAGATTTTTGCCCTTATAGCTTAGAGCAACATTTTTTTAGATGACCTTTTTGGCCACAACAATGACAATTACTGTCTTTATAGAAGCAATCTCTACGCCAGTGCAAACCACCACAGCCGCTGCATGCTGATTTGAGGCTAGCTTGCGCCTGAGTCTTGCCCTGAGGCTTGTAAGCAGTCTGCTGAACTCTAGTCTGACCTACATTCAAAATAGAATTAGGTTGCCTCAACCCCATTATTTTTCTAAGTGTTGTTTCTTTCGCCGTGGCTAGGTCCATGGCCTTTTGCCATGTCAGACCAGCTTCATTCAGCAAGCAATTTTGAATTTCATTACTGGACACACCCAGTATGAATCTGTCCAGCAGAGTCTCTTCTAGCACTTCCTGTTTGAAATTACAGGTATGTGAAAGGGCCTTCAAGCTAGCGACAAAATCAGCAATGCTTTCCCCTTGTTTCTGGTTCCGCTTATGGAACCTGAATCTCTCGAATATTTGATTGCGTGTGGGCTTTAAATGCCTTCTCAACGCTTCAATCATCTCAGCATAAGTAGCTTCTAAGGTTCTTTTAGGGGACACGAGGTCCTATATTAGCCTAGCAATTCTTGGACCCACTCGAGAAATTAGTGAGGGGACTTTCTCACTATCCCCTATTTTGTTAATTAAGTAGTAGCAGTGCAACCTAACCTCATAGTCCACAAACTCTTCTTCTAAAGGATTAAACTCTCCCATTGATCCTATCAAAGGCATAAATGAATTTTCTTGGGTGGTGCAACACCAGTGAGCAGAAACAATCACAACAAAAATTCACTAGGCAAATTCTATGTTCCCTCACTAGTCACTACTACTTAGTCACTCCCAGTAGTTCTACCAACACCTCGTCGCCAGTATTATGTCATTTATCCAAGATTAGATCAACATAGACATAGTAGTACATCAGTAGCAATAGTTCATCAATAGCAATAGTTCATCAATGTCAATAGTTCATCAATAGCAATAGTTCACTCACCTCTTAGATACCTTACCCTTAAATACTCAATTACCAGACATGTAGCCAGCAAGAGTAGAGCGGAGATAGGTGGGAATATATAGAAAAGAGTAGAGTAGAGTTAAGTATATTAGTTAGAAATTAGAAGGTTTGATACTTAGCCACATTAGGTAATTTATGTACACACTCATTTATGTACTGTTGTTGGAACTGCGACCAATAGGAGACTGGCTGCGATTGTTGCTCTCACGAACGTTGCCAACTTTTGGTATGTCTAACTAGAACTTACACTTCCCGCTATATTACATGTATATTGTAGTATTTTAAATAAAATCATCTTGATTTCCCACTTGAAGTTATAAAATTGTTAAAAAAATTTTCAATAAAAGAGCTAACTAATTTGTGTATCATTTACACCAATAACACAGTTCCTGAAGAACCCAATTTGATTCATTACTTTGCTGCTTGACAATTCAGTATAAGCATTTTAATCCTGGTATGAAAAGAATGCATAGTTCTGGGCAGAATACAGTGAAATATGAAGAACAATGAGTAGCTTTGAAATTTATTTGAAATAAAAATTTTATTACCAGAAATTTAAAACAGAATTCTACAAATGCACATATCACATGGAGTAACTGAAGGAACAAAAGTTTCCATGAAAGATTTTAAATTCATGTACAAAAACCTTTAAATTTATTTAGATTTTAGGAATATCACAGATAGTTTATTCGAGAAAAAAAAAAGGTAAAGCCCTTTATTTTGAAAAAATTAAGCTCTAGTTAGCTCTCAGTTATTTCCACACGGAGTTTATTTTTAGATGGTTCAATCATAAATGGACTGATCACTAAAATACCTCAAAATGATGTGACATTGCAAAAGAATTGGAGTATCACAGCTAATTTGCACTTCATTACAATTATATAATACCATTTGTTCAATGAAACGACAATGTAAAAAATTACTGTGGCAATTCATTCTCAATGAAATAGCTAGGGACTCAATGACCCTGTAGATTAACATTTGTATAATGCATCAATTAACTCACAGGCTTCTTTTATCTTGGCTTTCATTCAAATTGTAACTAAAACAAGAAAGAATGCATTAGCCTGACTAGAAGTATGAAGTACGCGTGAAATCCAAACTTGGGATTCAAATAAGAATTTGTCCATTTTTTGGAAACTAACCAAAAAAAGCTTGGATTTTCAGGAACTTTTTCTTCTCATTAACAATACCACCCACCCAAAAAGATCACGCTTATACCTGCTCAGAGAAAAACTTTTACACAGCAAATAAAAAACTATTCGTTTTTAACTTTTGAAGTTCATCAGCACTAAATTAACAATAGATGCAGAAATTTTCCTAATTTCTGTTGTAAAAGAGGGTGAGTGGCATCACAATACAAGGGGTTCTATGCTAAATAGCCTTGGTGGTATGGTTATTATTAATATCAATATATAAAATAGTCATAATGAAATATTCCACAACTTCTTATTTTCATTATTATTATCAAAAATAATAATAAGGCATGGTTGATTAACTCCGATAATAAATTACATCGACTAAAGGAGTCTATTTAAACTAAAGATCTCGCACAAGGCTTTTACCATTAATGTTCTCCACGCACGGAAATACAATAATTATATTTTTGCTGCCCACACTTTGCATCTTGATGCTCATTAAAGCCAGCACCAGTCAGCTAGCCCTGCAGCCATCTCTGCTGTTACCCAGGTGTTTGTCACAAACTGGAACTACGTTTTTGGGTTTTTGGAGAGTTGATCACAGGTGAAGTCTTCTGACATTCTCTGCAATAAAAAAAATCATTACTTTTTAATAAAATCATGATAATTTAAAGAAATCAATGTGGATTTCTATGACTCGTGAGTTCATTTAGGAAAAAATTAGTAACATATCAGTAGGTGGTGAGGATTATTGGACTAGAATAAAAGTTTATTAGAGCCATCCCAACCACAACCAGATTTCATAACTACAACTCCACCAAGATGGGAGAAGAAGCCTTATAATACAGTATTAATAAACTAAGTGTGTTTGAACACCCTGAGCACAAAAATTCAGCTTTATAAAACTTTTAAAAACATGATAGAAAAGGCAGAAAAAGTCACAGATGCATTTATGACAGAGAAAAACACAGCATTGCAGCAAATAAGCTGGTAGTCACTAATGAAAAAATGAATACATGCACTATTTCAACAGGATTTTTAACCTAATGTCTAAATAAGGACCTTGAATTTTACTACTGCATGGCAGTAGAAGTGAGAAGAAGGAAATAAACAGTTATTTCCAATAAAGATGAAACAAAAAAAATAGTTCATCATTGGCTTTTAAAATATCTTGAATTAAAAACACTTTAATGACACACACACATGATTATTGTAATACCCATGTCACAAGACAAAAAGAAATAATTGAGGGCAATATATTTCTAATGTTGCTTAATCTAGATTTGATGATACATGTAATTACAACCATGAGACAACACAATTTCATTATCGATATATTTTCATTGTGGGGTAAAACACTTTTGACAGTTTACATGGACGTGATTTAAAGCTTTAAATTTATTAACACTTGGAAATAATGTAAGAATTGCTTGTTTTAACAGATATTCAAAGATGTCATTTTGAGCAACCATGTAAAAACAAAAATTTTAGCATAAGGACCACAAAAATTTCAAGTTTTGTTTTTGCTAATTACAAAATTTTAACAAAGCGCTCATTAGTTGATAAGCATCTTATTTAAATATAAATGGTTGATCACACAACAATTTACAGATTTTTACATGAATGCTTTACAATAATAAAGTGATGACAAATTAATTTCAAAAGTTTTTTCAACAGGTTAATAAATTCAATTATTTAACAAGTCTTTAATAACTCATAATACTTCAACAAGAGCAAATAAGTTCCATGAAATATCCAATATTTTATCACCTTAGACTTCAAATGTAGAGAAATTTTGTACAAGAAGAAATACTAAACTTTACTATCATTGAAACAATTTTTGGGGAGACAAGCTTAATGTCTAATTTTAGTTCACTTACCTTATGTACAAGAAAATTAAATTCTAATTTTATTTAGGGCAAAATAACAATCTTTGTTTTAAATCGGTTAATAAATCTGAAACAAAATAAACATTCAAATTAGCCTCATAAGATGAAAATTGTTACCCAAGAAAAAACTGAAAATTGTTATTTCTAATAAATAGTAAGTACTTTCTCACAATATTAGAGAGATCACTTATGGTGATACAATGATGAACTTCTCACTTAAAGCTTAGGCAAAGCCATTCAATAATTTAACACTTGTTGGTGTTAGATTTAAACCACAATATGCAATTTATGTATTCTAATTAAAAAATTTCAGACTTACAAAGTGAATTGAAAAGCAGATTTCATCAGAGTTTAACAGCCAAAATTGTTGTTGTTAGAAAAATAATCTTGCTAGCTTTTTAGAGTGGTAAAAAATATTTGCAAATAATCTCTTAAGCCTGGCATTTTGAAAAAGAAGTGAAATTTGAAAATGTATTTGACAGTTTTTATCCTTCATAGGAAAGAGTTGGTTCATAAATAACCGACCAAATAGATATTTAGACACCTAATTCACATGAAGGCGTATAAAAAAAATAGAATTATTCAAATACATAATATTACCTACTTGCTTAGTTTTTGTACAATGGGAAATATTAGAATTTGGATTATAATTTATTTTTCCTCAGCCTTGCATTTATGGCATAAAATGAACACCGTTTGTGTACATATAACAAATTTAATGTTAATATCAAATATTTTTCAATTTTAGTGTTAAAAACCTCTCACAATTTGATACGTATCAAAACTCTGGAAAAATCTTTCAATTTTATCCTATAAGATCACTCAATTACAAGTAAATACGAATATGCTACACCATTAGCTTGTAGCATGAGCTACATATCATATAAATCTCATTAAGTATTAAATAAATTAATTCCTTGCATGAAA
>JACJUY010004441.1:9790-35014 GCA_014220935.1 Platorchestia sp. MABIK
TTTTTTTTTTTTTTTATTTTTTTTTTAAGTATAGTTTTGTTTCGTTTGTTTTTTCAATTTATTAACTTTCTAATTCATTTCATGTTTTTTCAGGTAAATTTGTTTTTTGCTGAAGATGAGCGAATGCTGGAAACGTTCAATTTTATTGTTTTACTTGCAATTTTTAATTCGAGTAAATGTTTTATACGGTATTTTTAGTTCTCTCCTTTTTACTTAAAATCAGGAAGCCTCCCGATAACTTTTTTGCAAATATAAGTTAATATGCAATGGAAATTCACAAGTACTTTTCCAGTATACACTGCAGTTTACAATTATCGGGTAGACGCAAGGTGACAAGCTATTTTGGTTTTGAATTTTTTCACTGAGTGAGGGATTTTGTAAGGCACAGCAAGGTGCCTGGTATTGACAGAGCCATCTGCCCAATGTCAGATGAACGGTAGTTGATTACGTCATTTAGTCTCATACTCGGCTTTAGGTAGGTGACGGTGGGGAATAAAATTGCACTATATCAGCATTGCTCTGAGGAAGATATAAAGAGGAAAATACGTATTGGGCTTTGTGCACGAGCAATCTTTCCTGAATAGGAGTCCAGCCGAGTTTTGGGAGAGGTGTTACGTGATCACTGCTTTTGAATTTAACTTTGCATACCAACTTGGCTGCGGATTTCATGCATTTTTGTAACTCTTTTTGTGAAGGTATTAAGGTATATCTCCCCATACTAGGCTTCAATAGTCAATATGCAATGTAACTAAAGATCGAATGTCCAATAACCTAGATTTGTGCAGCGCTTATCTTTTATACGATTGGAAAACATTACTTCCGTAAATTTTGTTGCAAGTTTTCACAACGTGGAATTTGAAGGACATGTTTATATCGAACCAGATACTTATAGTTTTTACTTTTTCTGATGGCTTAACTTTATAATTTCCTACCGTAAAAGTAGGATTGTGATTTTTTATAGCATCTTCAGACTCAAAAAAAATGAATTGCGTTTTGCTCGCTTTAGTTTGAGATCATTTTGGTCATACTATGATTTCAGGCTGATCAAGAGGGTTTCAGTCTTCGTTTGTGTCTGTGGTATTTAAGATGCAGAACTTGTTATTGCAATTTGAACATCATCTGTATATATAAAGATTCGTGTGTTAAAAGGCATTGGACGGAAATCTTGAATGAAAATGGAAAATAATGTTGGACCATGAATGGATCCTTGAGGAACACCAAATTTATTTTAAATGAATGGGGACAACTTGTTTTCTAAGGGGACTGCATAAGATCGATTTCATGAGTAGCATTTAAACTCCTAAATTTAAACTCCGCATTGCGTATCAACTCGTAAAGTTCAATATTTTTCGTAAAAGTCGATAAAGTCCAATGCTATCGAACGCGTTGGCGAGATCGAGTAGCAGCAAGAGCGTTGCATTCTTTTGATCAGTATCAGTGGGATTTTTTTATAATGAGTAGAGCGTCTTGGAATTGACTGCTAGTGTTCCTCCTATTGGCATATTGATTTCGATGAAGTAGATTTCGACCCATCCAAGTGAGATGACAGTTGATTTGTTATCACTTTCTCTAATATTTTGGACAATTTACGGGGTACCCCCTAAAAAAGGTACTTCCCCTTTGACTGGCCAGCGCTCATGTATTTAGTTTTGATTTAGGAGTTTATTGACAAGTTTGTTTTTCTTGACAAGTCTGGTGAGTTAAATCAAAAAAAGAACATTACATTTGAAAAATTTCACTGCCGTAAAAGAAGAAAACTTGGTTTCACATGGAACCTAAACAAAAAATACACTAGTAATCCTCTAGGAAAGGGAGGCACCCTATATATTGGGGCTCATTGTAAATTGGGGGCACCCTGTATATTGGTGTACCCTTTATATTGGGGCACCCTGTGTGTTGGGACACCCTGTATGTTGGGACACCCTGTATATTGGGGCATCCTGTATATTGGGGCACCCTGTATGTTGGGACACCCTGTATATTGGGGCACCCTGTAAGTTTGGGGACCATGAATGTTGGGGCACTCAGGTAATGTAAAAAAGCAAATCACTTACATTTGGATCACAGGCATGGTATATACCCTGGAAAATAGTTAATGGAATTTATATAATGTACCATAAGCAACTAAAATTATAGAAGAAATAAATATGATGAAACTTTATTTAGTTTCACCTAGAATGACATAAAAAAAAGAATGTATTTGAAAATTTTTCTCTCAATAATTTTTTCGACAATTAAACCGTATATTACGACAATCATGAGATAATATTTAGTTTTTTCCAACACTGTTTATGGGCAGTTTCTGTTTTAATGCTCCCAAACGTGTTTGGAAGCCATAATTGCTGGTCGTTAATTAACGAGTTTTATCTAAGTTAATTTAACTTCATATAGAGATTTAATTTATTTTCCAGTTAAAAATACAAAATACTTTTATTTAAACCAAATTATACGCCTTTTTCATCCCGCGGCGTTTTTTTCATCTTTGTTAACGTTTCATGTACTCAATTTTCATGAGAAATTAAAATTAACCTCATCATCGTGTGTAAAGACAGAAAATAATAAAGTTAAAAACGTCAAAAAAAGTTCAGATATGATGTGCAATATAACTAACTCTAGTTTTGAATATATCTTAACACAAAGGTCCTAAAGTGTTAGACAATCCGGAAGAAACCTAAGTACGAAATTTCGACCACTCGCGCAAACACTAAGTTGAGCTCAATCTTTCTCCCTAAAAACAGTGTAAAAGAATGGTAAATTTAATATCGGTCTAATTTCTCAACTATTGCATTGCAAAAAGTAAATTTAGTCTCAAATTAAAGCTGACACTTTGCTCTAGCTTTTTAAAACCCTCACGAATTTCTTTCCTATCTGGGAGAGGCGGAAGAAAGGCTCCCACCAACCCCAGCTATACTGTCCTTTCTTTAAAAAAATATCATTTTAAAACTCTAATTTTCCATCTATTGTGTTTGGGAAGGGTGTTGGCGGAGCTCAAGGTCATGAGAGTGCAAATGAACTCTTACCGGACTATGTATCGTCTTACATGTCAGAATGCACACTTGCATCGCAAAAAAGAACAGTCAAAGAAAATTTGAATTATTTCTGGGAAGGAAAAAAAAATCATTCAAATAATTTGAAGGAAAGATTTAATGTGGTGATAGATAAGTTTGGCACAACATATTTTATATATGAACCAGGACAAGATAAGCACAAGGCTCTTCTGAATGGCATACGGAACGTGAATATTGATTGCGTTTTGAAAGTGTATGCAAGAAAAAATCCTCGCAACTCAAGTTTTTCAGGGGATCCCGTTTTCACCTTGCTGATTCAATGCGAAGAGCCATCTTGTAAGCTGAAGCAAAAAATTTTTATTTACAAGGTCTCAAAGAAAGGGTAGACATAAGTGCAATTTTTTCGGTTGGAAAAGACTGAAGCTGTTAAGAATCATAAGCTAACTAAGCGACAAGCCGAGTAGGATGTGTACCATTTTTTTGTTGGAAAATGCCGATGCTGATAAGACCCATAACTTCACTAAGCGATAAGCCGAGTAGGATGAAAGAAGAGTTTTGAAGAAAAAAATGGTTTTGAGCGATAGACATAGCAGTTGACAACAGTTTCGCATACCTACATACACGCTATCGTAGCTGCATTCAAATTGGGGGATCTGCTTACCTACCTCGACAAGTTGTGGATGTATCCTAAAGAGTTAGAACTAAACTACATGAATGTAAATTTGTGCAGAGCCCATTTTATGAAGAGTATTGCACAGAAGTGCAAGAAATGTTATCCGAATATGAAGCCCAAAGACCGTAGTATAATTAAACAATACTTCGCCGACATGACAGAAGCCTCCTCTAGAGATAGCCTACACTTAGTGTTTCGGAGCCTGGCAAAAATATTACAGAGCCGTTTCCTTGGAGAGGAAATAAAACCTCTCATCGACCGAGATAGCTTCATTGGTAGTGGTTGTGACAGTGATGAGTCGACCGACGCATTGGTGGCTGAAAATGCGGGAAGATATCGTGACAAATGTGCAGTAGGTCAAAAATTCGGGGCTGTGGCTGAAGACGTAAGAAATCACCTTGTGCACTGAGAGAAATTTTTGACACACCTGTGTGTTTCAAAAGATTATTCGAAATATTTTGATACACAGTTGAGTATTTCCTTTGACCACATATTAAAGTGGTTGAGAGAGTTAAATTACATATTCTCTTTTCAAACGGCTCAAAATTTTTTGTTGGAAACCGAAGTGTGTTTTGATTTTGTGAATGGAGTCCAATTCTCTTAAAAACTCGAATACCACCACTAATTTTTTTTCTAATTCTCAGACGTCCTTAGGCGTTGTCTCTACATTAGCAAGTGACACACATTAGCAACTGTGTCGTATAAGCTCATGACACACAAAAGTGTCTCGGTTTTGGGGAAAAATTTCTCTCAGTGTAGATGAAAGAACAATAGACAACCCATTCTATTCTCCAAGTATGGTAGAACACATACTGACTACCTGCATGCCATTCACGGCGCTCTGATGTGGAGTGCAAGGTGGAACTGAGACAAATGGATTAGTGGAGGGCTGGCACATAATCGTGAAATTGTAAATTCTCCGAGGGAAGCGAACTTTTCCAGCTCCCTTCACTCGCACCGAGTATAAACAAACGGAAACAAGAACCAAAGAATCAGAAAAAGATTACAAAATAGTTAAGAAAAGAGTAATTCCAAATGGAAGTGAATATGAAGAGCCGTTGGTGGTAGAGAAATCAAAACTTGAAGCAATCTTACACTTCTAGAGCTCAAGAAAAAGCCAAAGCTCTACAGGATCGAACATCTGAGAATGATGACCAGCGTGAAACGGAATGGGAACACGTTACATATATCTTGAAGCTGACATTTCGCACCAGAAGCATTTCCACGTCGCCACGAAAGAAGAAGTCCACAATGAAAGATAAATTTACTGACCATCATCAGAAAATCAACGAAGAAAAATTTTTCCCTGATAAAATGTACAAATCAGAAGGAAGGTATTCACCATGTCAAATAACGGGGCTCACACGTTTTAATCTAACTATGAAGGATAAAAAGAATATCATCCCATCATAAAGTTGGCTCTCCAGTATATCATCCTCTCCAGACGGCATTGATTGAAGGCTTCGCAAGGCTTGTTCGTCGTCAGTAGAGATTCGACTCGCCGCTGACGGCATTTCATCCATCGCCCATGAGAGACGCCAGCGAGAACTTTTTACAAGTCATAAATACTTCATTCAAAATAGATAAACAACTGACCTTCAAAGAGCACTTCGAATGTGCGATCAAGCTCGGTGCGACAGGTTACAAACGTGAGAATGATGGCGGGAGCCATTGGATAGTCGTCACCAACGCATTGTTCCGCGACCGCGCTGAAGAGGAAGCGCATGTCCAACGCATTTGTTCTTCACACGGCGCACCGAGTCCCGACTTGATAGCCTATTTGATGAAGATCTAAACAGGCATAAAGACGGTAACAAAAATATTAAGTGGGTGTCTCAGTGTGAAACATCAAATGGACACGTCCAGTAGTGGACGATTCTCTTCAGCGCTCGTTACGTCCGTGGTAAATGGTTAGTATCCTCGCCTTTTTACTGCGAATATGCGAATATTTGAAAATTCAACGAAACTATACGAATAACTCGCAATGATTTCTCGCTTCTGTGTTGGAACTGTGGGTCACTCTACCCAAAATTGGAAAATATACAATGTACTATAACTGAACAAAAGTATAACTTCGACGTGATTAGCTTCACCGAAAGCTGGCTAGATGACTCAACTAAAGACATAGTTAGAATAGAAAATTATCATAGTCACCACTCCCTACGCAATAACAAGCGCGACGGAGGCATAAGTACGTACATATCTAAGCTCGTAGACCAGAGACTCATAGCAAGTGCAATTATGAATCGGGATCATAAAGTCACTATTCGTAGAACTGACAAGAAATGGTGAACGAATTATGCTTGGAACGGAGTATAGGCCTCCTACAGCCTGACCTGTATCCTTCCTGAATGAGCTCAATCGTATTATTTCTCAGTTCAACAGGTCCTAATACAATGACAATAATATGCGGTGACTTCAATTATGATCTACTGAAACATTAAAGTTGTGAACCAATTTCAAATTTCCTAAATGTCTTTAAGTCTAAATCTTTCCTTCCAATCATCACAAAGCCTACACGGATATCCTCAGCATCTGCTACGCTGCTCGTCAATATCTTTATAGCACACCCAACTGATTTTCTTACTAGAATAATTACTTCTGACTTATCAAATCATTTTCCAGTTTTTCTTATCAAGAAAAATGAATCCCTTGCACCAAACCACGGGCTGAAACTTCCTCATGTCGTAAAGTAAACGAATCAAATTTAGAAGAAATGCGCACCGTTCTAGAAGAATTAAGGCCAACATTGCACATCTCTCAACAAAACAATAATGCAACGAGCATTGATGAAGCAGTATTAAAGTTGACTGAAACTATAATGACCGCATACAATCAGTGTTGTCCAATTGTAACTAGTACAATTACACCGAAAAATAGACAAAAGCCCAGGATCACTGAAGACATCGTGATGAATATAAAGAAACGTCAAACGTTCCTAGCCCTCCTTCACGCAGGGCGAATATCTAGATAAATACCTAACAGATTTAGAAACTATGTGACAAACCAGATAAGGATATTAAAAAAATTACATTACGCTCAAGTTTAATCAATTTAAAAGCTGACATTAAAAAGACTTGAAGCCTGCTTAATTCTTGGTAAAAATCGAATAACGCCGATGAGATAAAAATTGAATGTGTTGTTCAAGATAATGTAAAATACCATGAGAAGATAGATATTGCTAATCTTTTTAACAATTTCTTCATAAAAATTGGGATATCTATAGCTGATAGTATCTTAAGTGAACCTACTAATCACCTGGAATATATGGATCATATTCGTGAACACAACTCTTTTTTCTTTACGCCTACCAACTCTTCCGATGTAATTGTGTGCATAAACAACCTGAAAAATAAATCGAGTGGGTTACAGACGTTTTCGACTAAAGCACTTAAAGTTATTGCTGATATTGTAGCCCCGCTCATATCCAATATCAATAACCAGTTTCTATTCCTAGGCACTTTCCCGAACTCCTTCAAAGTTGCTAGAGTAACCCCTATTTTTAAAAGTGGTGAAAAAACATGTGTAAACAAATAATAGACCTATCTCTGTACTACCAATTATTAGTAAAATATTCGAGTAAATTGAATATAAAAAGTGTTTTCTTATTTTGAACAAAAATCATTTCTATATGATAAACATTTTGGTTTTCGCTGCAAAAAATAAACAACATAGGCTATATTAAGTCATTAAAAATACCTTTATTCTAATATAGATGAAGGAAAGCCTGTCTTCTCTGTATTTCTTGACTTTCGAAAAGCATTCGATTGTGTGGATCAAAACATATTACTCTCGAAACAACACTGTTATGGCATCCGAGGGGTTGCCCATCATTTGTTCAGATCATACCTAACAAATGGGAAGCAATACGTTGTCATTGACGATGCAAACTCGGACCAACAGACAATTAGCCATGGAGTTCCACAAGGATCTGTCGTTGGGCCTCTCCTATTTCTGATTTTTATCTATGATGTTATTAAATCTACATCATTTTTCAAATTCATACTTTTTACCGATGAAAGCACGCTTTCTACGGTCCATCCAAATCAAATCCCGCTCTGATTGCGAAGAGTCTAAATAACGAACTATAAAAGATTCAATTGTGGCTTAAAGCTAATAAAATATGCCTTAAAATCGATAAAAGAAAATATATTACATTCTCATTCAAGAAAAATATGCCTCTCCCACGTATTAAAATTGTCGATGGCGAAATCGAAGGAAGTTCCTGGGTTTCAAAATAGATAAACATCTGACCTTCAAAGAGCACATCTCCCATATTAGCACTAGGTTATCAAAATCCATCGGAATCTTAAATAAAGTTAAAAAATTTCCCGCCTGAAACAGCTTTGGAAACGCTCACCGAACGCTCATTTCACCGTACTCGCAATACGGAATAGAAGCATGGCAGGGAACTGATACAAATAAAACCAAAAACTTTTTACTCAGAAAAAAAGAGATATCAGAGCGCTAAAGAATCTAGAATACAATGCTTACACAAATGATTCATTCAAAAGTTTACAAATACTTGAACTTACGGATCTCTACAAACTCTCCATTTGTAATTTCATAGGTAAAACATTGACCAATGATGGCGACAATAACCTCAAACAATTAATAACTGCACAAACTGGTCGTTACGTCCATTTAACCCGAAATAGAAGTAAATTCATGCATCCTTATTATTCAAAGGCTCGGTCGCAACACAGTCCCTGTTTCGTTGGAACTAAAACTTGGAACTCAATGTCTGCGAAGATCCGTGAAAGTAATTCTTACAAGGTATCCAAAATTAATCTTGAATCTCATTTCCTATTAGAATATTAGTCGTGTAAGAAAACCAAGTCAAATCTTGTCTCCTACATGACTAGTCCTGATAGTGTAGTTTGCCATGGGTAATATCGTTGAAATTCAGTCTGCTCTTAAATCGTTTATAGAATATTGTCAAGGGAATGGAAGAAGTAGGAATTAAAAGGGGTTTTCTGGTTAAACTTTTTAAATGTATGTCACCCGGTATTGTGCTTCAGTTTGCTTTTTTGTTAAATCAGCGTTCTTAATTACTGTAGTCTTGCGTTTGAAGACAACGCCTGCTGAACGCAACACCTTGTATAATAGAGTCGGTGGAATTTGCGTGTTTATTCATAGCTTCAGCAGTCACCGCTCGAGGTGGAGGTGCGTTGTGGGTTACAAAACTTAAATGCTTTATTTATCAGTTAGGTTTGACGCGATAGCCGTGCCGATATTTTCTATTTTCATCATTTCATGTTTTAGTGTGGATCACTTTCGTTTCGGTGTATTCTGCAGTGAGATCGCCAGTCGACCCCCAGACTGGGATACTCGGGGCAAGCCCAGCCACAACCTTACCGGTTTCTGTCTTTTTAGAAGAATCAATGTTCCACGCAACTACGAGTTGGATCCGAAGTGTGCCAGGAGGCAGCTGTGGGTGGCGGTTTCTGGAAACCGGATAAGTCACTGGTCTCTATAGTTGAGTGTTTCCGTGGATATGACTTCGCGTCTTCCCCGGCATTCCATCTGTCCACAACCTCGCTTTCCCTTCTACATTTGAGTCGAAGATCAAGCCGGCTCCAAGCAGTCGACTATTAACAGTTCTGTTTAGTTGTTTTGTTCTTTATTTCTTTCTTGTGGTATTATTGAGGTTAGAGTTTGGTCGAATTGCAAATTGTTAATATTCATTAACTACAGGCGTCCGTATTTATTATTCGATTGTACCTTTTATGTAATTCTAATTTCGTGTATCAGTTAAGTGCTCTGCACTAAATTTCATTTGAAATATCGAAATGTAAGTAAACTTTAAAACCTTATTCTTATTTTTCCGCCGGTTCACCCAAGTCGAATACCCGTAACCTGAACAAATATACTGTTAACATCTAGTACAAATAAATTATTTGTAAAATACAGCATCGAATATCGAGTTAACTGTTTCATTGATCAGTCAAATACGTAACTAGGTTAAATGAATTAGGGTAAACATAATTGTGCATTCTAGAATAACGTTGATGGTAGGATGCCCCAGAAGTCGCTGAACTTATTCGAGCCCACACGCAGCGATACTCAAATTTGACCATTGTACTAGACTTATGAAACAATCTACCTCTGTATCACTTGTAAATAAAGTCTTTAAATTGTTTTAAATTACCAATTACACGGAAAGAAAATTAAAAGACGCATTGTCTTCTGCCTCGAGCAAAATGTTTTCATGGATTTCCCATCGTCAAATAAAAAAGAGAACTTCACTGATGAAGATGAAGAGCTGCTCGGACTCTACGAGGAAAAAATTGTCAAGAAAGAAGTGATCAACCTTGGCCCTGATCAAAATAGCTCATGCAGAACGTTCGGTCTCAACAGTAAGACAAATTTAGTTTCCAGTGTAAACATATTGTAATGCGTTCAGAGACAAAATATCTATCGTGTCACACTTCCCGTGTAAGAACGAACGAACAATGCTTACAGAGAAGACGGAAAGAGAGTTTGACACACAGTGTGTCGGAAAGAGAAAAGGTTAAACGGAAAAGGATAGATAGTGAATTGAAAAAGATGCGCTTTGCGCATATGATGCTAGTGTCGGAGAGTTTTTTGCAAGTATATACGAGTAGTTTGAGTGTAAGTGCTGTCCGCTTTTGTTTTTTTTCCGTAATTTCTAACGGCGAATTTGGCTTCGGTTGGCACTCTGGGTCTGGCAGAGTTCATTCTGTTTCCGGACGGGGTGGAGATGGGTTAAATATTCTACCATGTTCTGCATAGTTTTCATGTTTGTTCATTGAAACCTTGTTCGTGCCATACACTTTATGTTTGGATTTGTTTTTGCTTTGAAAATTTAATATCTGTTCATTTTTTTGTTTCAGCTCTTTATACTATATTCACTATTCGAAACCGTTTGTTAAATAAAGTGAAAAATGAAAACGCGTGTCGAATAAATGCCAAGAACGTTTCTATTCATAATTGCTACGGCAATTATATTGAGAGTGGTGCCCGTGTAAGATAGGGGAATAATAAGCTGCAAGTAATTGAAAAACGTATCCGTGCTACAGGTTTAATTGCAAAGCAGGGGCTGGAATAATATTTTAGGAAGGAAAATTATCAAGACGGATTTGTATCTTTGACGTTTATATCGCGCCGATTAAAATTGGTACCATCTTTCCATCTTTAATTAAGGTGTTGAAGCCTCCGGCACAGATACACCTAAAGCTCAGTTTTATAAATTCTTAGAAATGGTGTAAATTCTTAGACAATTCCTTATGTTTTAAATTCTTACATAATTCTTAATGTCGTATATTTTAAGATAATTCCCAATGTATTAAATTCTTCATATAAAGGCTTCTCATAGTCCAAATTATAAGCTCAATTTTACGGCAGACTGATTTTGGCAGTTTTCCATTATGGTGGAGCTGTAATGAAAGGTCTAGACATCCCAAAGCCTTGAAGACGGGAGCAGGAAATGAGATCACGGGAGTCACTCAAGCCTTGGCGTTTATGATGTATCTAAAGAAGAAGAAATGGGTCGTCGTCGTTGTCACAGTACGCTGTCTCGAGATACGCTCAGAAGGTTGGCATTAAAAAATAATTATAAACAACAGATAATAGGTAATATAAATATAAAACATAAAATAAATGTAAAACAGTATAAAATACAAACAATATACTTGATATAATAGTTCGTATGAAAAGAGTGCAGATGTTCAAACCATCATTTGCCTGTTGAATTCATTCCAGTAAACCATGATCTTCAAGAGAATATCTTCAACCAGGACAAAATCTAGCAAGATTAGGCTTCAAACTTGTTCACAAATGAACGTGACAGCGAGTAATGAAAACATGAGAAATAGAGGGTAATAATACCAGCCCTACAAGATACTACGAACAGAGAAAAATACTGCTCTTGACCCATGTTAAGGCGCTCTGTGAAGATGTTCATCTGCTGGACTTCTGCTTTGAGACCAATCGATGACCCATAAACAAACTCACCTCAAGCCGGCGTTTGGTTTAAGAATTTTTAATTTATTGAATTTCCTATTATTTGCGTAGCTGTAAAAATAGACTCACCACTAAGGGGAAGGAGGTGAGATGTGAGGGAGCTCCGCTTCCACCCCTCCTAGACAGGAAAGAAATTTGTGAGTGCTTCAAAAGGCTGGAGCATTTAATTAATTTAATTTGAGACTAAAATTAGCTTTTTAGATGCAATAGGTGAGAAGTTAGTCCGATTTTAAATTTACCCTTGTTTTACCCTGTTTTTAGGGAGAAAGACTGAGTTTAGCTTCGCGTTCGCGCGAGTGGTTGAAATTTCGCACACCGATCCTCAAGAAGTGATATTGCATAAATAATTGGGAGACACTAAATTAAAATTAATTCACGAGCACGTCTTTTTTGTCCTCCACTTTAGAGGAATCCTGTTTCTTTCAAATCAGAACAAAATTCTTCCCATAGACCCAATTAAAATCTATCGAAATCTTATTCTAGAATAAACCAAAAGTTCACTTCCGTTTACAAAACGTCATTTTTTCGTCTTCCACTTAAAAGCAGTCCAATCTCTTTTAAATCAAAACAACTTCATTCCCCACATTTCAAAGAGACTCCTTCGTTTCCTGAACCACGCATCTCCACTCAATTGGGTCCACTTCCCCTTCTGGGATGGGGAATATTTCTTCGAGAACAGCCGCTCGAGATGCTCCTTGAACTCGCCCAACAAAACTGCATCGTCATGAATCCAAGATGGCCGCGACCCGCGTGACAATTTCTCTGATTCAGACACTGAATCCTTTTGCGATGTTTTGTATTTTTCTAAATCCTTTTGGGATTTGTTGTTATTTCCTAAAGGGGTACTTATCGGAGCTGATAAACCTTTTTTTAATACGATTACAGGCTTAAGGTTGCTTTTCGATATAAATAAAGGCATATACGAAGTGTTTTCATCTGATCTAGGTGTTGTGGAGACTTCGGGTTCCGACACCAAATTTAACATGTACGGTTTGCCTTTATGTTGTTTGTTTAGTAGATGGGTGCTAATACGGTTAACATTTTCTATAGAAGAATTCAGTTTAGAATTATAATTTGATATCATTTGATTTGATTTCATTTGATTAAAGTGTATGCCATCAGAAGTCACGGTGTTGTTGAAATCGTGAATTGGATGCTGGTATTTTAAAAAATCATCGGCAATTGGAACTGGAGATTCAGTTTCAAGAATTAATTCTTCCCTTTGCAGTAATTCGGACCGTCGAGGGTACACTTGCTGTGACGGGTAACACTTTGCGAACATTTCATCACAAGTCGCCTCTCGTTCTTCTTGTTCTAGTTCTCCGTTTGCCATGCCTGTTGTGCTGGCGTATAGGTTTTCCAGCAACTCTCTCATGGGCATCTGGCCCAGCAACCAACCCATGCCGAACCTGTAATAAAGAAAAAAGAAGAAAACAAATATACCTAAAGGAAAGAAATTTCCCTGAAAAAAATTCGTAAATAAATTTCCAACGACAAATCAAAGACAAAGTTGATACATGAATGGGAAATGAGAACAAATAAAAATGGAAAAATCTCATAAAAAATTCTCTGAAAAATTAAAAACCAAAATTTCAACAATGAACTAAAGAAAAAATGGACACTTGAACCAGGAAATGAGAAAAGCAAGATATAAAAACCATTTCCAAAACAGTTTGCGCATGAAATGCACAATCAAGATTAAACATTTAACAATTAGACTAGAAATATTTCTGAACATAGAGGTCCTAAAATCATAGATGACAGGCAATAGCTTTGCCAGGGAATATATATACTGTATAAGTTTCTTCCCATACACTATCACTATTTATATATATACATGAAATGTCACGTGACAATCTAATGCTGGCAGTCAACTCACGTCCACAAAGGCAACATTTTAAGATCCCTGTCAATATTGGTGGTCAACTCACGTCCACAAAGGCAACATTTTAAGATCCCTGTTCTCTTGAACAAGTTTCGAAATCTTGGCTCCTTTCTTGCAGAGATTTTGTTTCCGGACGCTGGCCTCGCAGAAATCTTCCGTTTTAGCGGACGGCGCAGGACTCGGGATCGTGTCCGGGTGTGAGTTCCCTTGGTTTGCTGAGGAGTTGTTTTGTTTAGTCGGTGTCATCCAGCCGAGCAGGCTCTCTTGGGCACGTAAGAAGGCGTTTCTGCAACGATAACAAATGATCGTTATCAGCATCCAATTTCGTTAATTGTCATTAGCATTATCAGCTTCCACTATCGTAAGGTATCTCTATCAGCATCCACGATCGTTAATAATTTTCATTATCAGCATCCACTATCATTAATTTTCATAATCCTTCTCAACATCCAATATCATTGACTATCGTAATCATTTCCATTATCAGCATCTATAACAATACATAATCGTTGCTTGGTTGGTCCGTATCTCTGTGACGCTCATAAGGATGCTTAATGACCGTATCTGTGATACGAGTTTCACCAGTGCACAAGTACAAGGATATTTTAATGGCGGGTACTCTCAGGATGAATATATTTCTTGGTCATCCATATCTGTTGCATCTCGGAATGTGCCTTGTGGGGTGGGCGCCGCCGGATGTCTTTATCTCGCTAGGCTTCGGATGTCTCTGTCACGATCCGTGTGGCGGAAACTACCCGACCGCCGGAAGATCTTTGTTGCTTGCGCTTGCCTGACTTCCGGGCAAGACTATTATATAGAGGAAGCTGTAAGCAATGGAGCCAGTATAATAACAAGCGTCTTGCTGAGCGTATCATTCTCCTACTGTGGTAGCCATTAAGCTACCGTTACTGTAGTTTGCTGCTACAGCTAAAATACATCATGTTGTGTAGAAAGAAACGACACATCAATATCAATAAGATTTATTTAGGGGAAATAGAAGGGACTGTTTGGTATAAAACTAGGAATCGACGCACAAGGTTTGTCCCGATCCCATGCGTATAGAAACAGGAAAAAAAAGAAAAGGTAAAGAAATGATAGCAAAGAAGGAGCGGAAACTGACAAGCAAAGTGGACACGAAAGACAAAAGTTCCGAAGGCTTATCTATGTATAGCTGAGGGACCTCACAGTATCCCCCTGGGGACGCCAGTCCCCACAACATTGGGGACACAAATCTAACTAATTTAAGCCTATTGCCTATCTTACGCCCTCTTAGGGAACCTAACAGTATTCCCCTGGGAGCGCCAGTCCCCATAGTATAGGCTACTCAAACCAAAGTCTGTTGCCTATCCTATGCCTCCTTAGGGGTCCTAACAGTTGGAAATTATTCCCCATACCACAGGATCCACAAACCTAAGTCAATTGCCTATCCCATGCCTCCTGAGATGTTCAACATCGAAATGCATAAAACCTAGAAATTTGTTTGCGCTATTTAACTGTACTAAATCTAACTGTACACACCTGGCGATGTCTCGAAGACTCTGAAAGACAGACTCTGCAACCAGCGTTCCGACGGTGAACCCGTCAAAAATGGAACCGGAGCTTTCGGTCGCCGATTCGGTCCCGGTGTCTTCGTTCACCAAATGTTCTCGGTCATTACCGCTGGTTTGGCCAGTTCTTCGTAAAACTTCATTTTCAAAATACTTATTGCTCCCTTCGAAGTACTTCTTGATCCCTAGTTCAGAAATTGGTACTAAATGGGCACTTTGCTGTGATTGTCCATTTGCATCTTTGTGATGGTCAGAAGTGTTACTTCTGTTGTGTGGATAGCCTAAATTATAGCCAGGAGAGTTCCTAACGTGATCTGGATAGCCTAGGTGATCCTCAGGAGTGTTACCCAGGGCTAGAGCAACTTGCTGGATGAGAAATAGCTTATCGACGTCGGTTTCAATTCTTGCAGTATGCGGTATAGGATCCCTGGAATAACTAGGGCTTCCTTCATCAATAGGGTCGAACTTCCCGGCTTTAAAATTGTCGTAGAAGTTCAGGAGTAGACCAGTTTCGTCGCGTGTTAGTTGTTTTTCAGAGACGTCCAATGTTCCATGTCTGCGTGCGATAGTTTGGTCCATACTTGAAATGCGTCTCTTTACATCCTCTTCAAACTGATGGTTGTGGTCATCCAATAAAGTTTGTTGTTCTTGGTCATCCAACAAGCCTTGTTGGTTGGAATCATCTAATAGCCCTTGCTTACGAACAAACCGGTGGTCTGAACCAGACTGCCGTACCCTTTCACTTGGATAATCCTGTTTTTGTTCAAATTTGGTCATGGAAGCATGAATCAAGATATCTTCGGCAGAAGAACCGGTCTTTGTAGTAGCACTTTGGGCATTCTCTATGAGTTCCTCAGTCAAAACTGTAGAAGTTTTTAAGTTGGATGCTCCATTTTGATTTAGTTTTTGGGAGCCTGTTGAATTTTTGGAGTTTGATGCTTCATTTTGCTTCAGGTTTTTAGACACTAGCGTGTCAATGTAGTCGAGAATAAAGAGAGTCTCTGGAGGAAGTTTGCTTTGAAGAAACAGCCTATCTTCGCGGCCAATCGCAGCTGAACCCTATGAAATGAAAAGAAGATTGTCAAATTAGCAGAAGTTTTTTTGAGAACATCTTTACTTCCAATCGAAAATAAGCTTGTTTAAAAATAGAAACTTAGCACGTTTCCTGCGATGAGTTGATGAGTTCAATAATGATTTCAAATTTAAAGTCAATTGTTGTAAGCAATTTTGAAAATAGCAAACATGGATCGTGCCTTCATATAGCTTTCAATAAGTATTTATAAAAATTGAGCTAGTAACCACATATCGGGCAGCACCATTATGAAAATCCCCTCAGTGACCGCCGGTGGCTCATGCTTGAAGAAACGTGATAAATCCATTAAGTGACGTAAGTTCGGTCATTTAGCCCATTTAAATCCCCTCAGTGACCAAAATTCAGTCACTTAGACCATATAACCCACCCCCAGTGCCTGTCGGTGGGTCACAGAGCAAACAAACCCCCAGTGCCCACCGGTGGGTCACAGAGCAAACAAACCCCCAGTGCCCACCGGTGGATCACAGAGCAAACAAACCTCCAGTGCCCACCGGTGGGTCACAAAGCAAACAAACGCCTCCAGTGCCCACCGCGGGTCACAAAGTAAACAAACGCTCACAGTGTCCACCGGTGGATCACAAAGCAAACAAATCCCCCATAGTGTCCACCGGTTGGTCACCTGGACTATAGGAATCCTTTCAGTGACCACCGGTGGGTCGTTTGAATCATTAAATTCCGTCAGTGACTAAAATTCGGCCATTTATACGTGTAAATCCCCCCTCCCCAGTGGCCACGGGTGGGTCACAAAACAAATCCGCCCACAGTGGCCACCGATGGGTCACAACACACACTCACAGTGACCACCGGTGGGTCACAGCACACACTCGCAGTGGCCATCGGTAGATCACAGCATATACTCACAGTGGCCACCGGTGGGTCACAACACACACTCACATTAACGACTGGTGGGTCACAACACACACTCACAGTGGCGACCGGTGGGTCACAACGCACACTCACAGTGGCCACTGCAGTCGCCGCCAGGCTGCCCACGAACACGACAAACGCCACAAACGCCATGGCGGTGACGGCGTTCTCGAAGTCAGGCATGAGACCGAACATGGCACCGATGGCGCGGGACAGAGGAGATTGTGGGGATTGTCCTGGTGTGAAGATGGTGCGGGATGGTGGTGGAAATTGCGGGGCAGCTGACGCTTGGGATTGCTGGGAAGCTTGGGGAAGTGGAAAAGAAGCTTGAGGTTGCTGTGCAAATGAAATAGAAGCTTGGGGAACTGAAAAAGAAGCTTGGGGTTGATGTAGGAGGGGAAAAGACGCTTGGGGTTGTTGAGGAACTAAAATTGACGCTTGGGGTAGCTGAGACACCCCTACAAAAGGAGAAGGATGCCTCAAAGCCGGCTGGGAAAATGGGTACGCTTCATGTGGAAGCTGGGGTGTCTTGGGGACGCCAGTCTTGCCGTAGGGAGGGAGGAGCGACAGCTGGGATTGTTGGGTGTGTCCAAATGGATGTCCAGGCGATACTAGCTGATGCCACAATTCTGGGGGCACGAAACAAAGCATCCTTTAGGAATTTTGTTGTGTGATTGAACTTTTGAGAGGGGTCCTTTAACCCTACCAGACCTGAGGCCCTCAACCTAATCTTTAACCCTAACAGACCTGAGGCCCTGAACCTAACCCTTAACCCTACCAGACCTGAGGCCCTGAACCTAACCCTTTACCTTACGAGACCTGAGGCCCTGAACCTAACCCTTCACCCTATCAGGTCTGAGGCCCTGAACCTAACCCATCACCCTACCAGGTCTCAGGCCCTGAACCTAACCCTTCACCCTACCAGGTCTGAGGCCCTGAACCTAACCCTTCACCCTACCAGACCTGAGGCCCTGAACCCAACCTTTCACCCTACCAGACCTGAGACTCTGAACCTAATTGTCAATCCCCACAAAGTCAACCCCAGCACACGGGGGCAGACATTTGCTAACTATGAGGTTTAACCACGATGTGATTGCTCATTATTAGTTTGTGATGCATGAGGAGACCTATTTTTAATTTTTGAGAGAGCCTAGCAGTATTTTCCAGTGAGTACCAGTCCCTCAAGCCAATCTCTAGCTGAGGGCACCTAACAGTATCCCCCTGGCATGGCATTCCTGAAGGCCTATTTATAGCTGAAGGGACCCAACGGTAGCTCATCTACTGTATATCTGAGGGGACCCAACAGTATCCCCCGGTGGGCGTCAGTCCTGTAAGCCTATCTACAGCCTAAGTAACGCACTTACCTGGCAAATGGCGGTTGCTCACACCGTGAGACGCATACACAGATGGTGCAACTAGTGCTCTCGTGGGGTTTTGTGGACTTGCGGACGAAAACTGGAGTCGCCGTCTACTGACCGCACTTTCGTTGCTATCGACCCCGTGAACCAGAATACCATCGTTCTTTTTCAGATTTCCAGTCGCTATTTCAAATTGTACATCAGAATCATTCACTATAGAATAAATTGAATTGTTTTTGGTGTGATTCGTCTCGTGTTGTGGTGCACTTGCGTTAGGTATCACGTTTTGGGAAAAGAATTTCGGTGAAGAGACACCAGATTCAGTATTAGAGAGCCACTGGATTTCATTTTCGGTGCGGATATCCCACCGTTTATTCTCTGTTTGATTGTCGTTTAGGCGTTCCGCGTCGTCGTAATGCAAGGAGAATTGGTTTTTGGGAATATTCAACACTTGCTGGTTGGGATATGTTGAATTCTGCGGTTGAATGTTTGAGTTGGTGTTGAGTTTGATTGAGTGTTTCAGGTTAGTTTTCAGAAGATGTTCAATTTCACGATTGGGCTCAATTTCAGGCTGTGAACTTCCAGCTGATGATCCGGCAGACCTGTTGCGATTGCGACGATGAACCCCTGCTGCGAGTCTGCACGAATGAACATCATTAAATAGCATCGCAATAGCATTTAGAAGCAACTGTTAAGCATTCCGATGGGATATCCTTTAGAAAATAGCAAACCCATTGATTAGAAGGGTCTACACCCTCTGAAACCTGCCTTTTTCGTTATCTACGTTACCAGAGGAGCTGCTCACTCGAAAAATGCACCTTGTAGATGCGAGATCTCGAACCAGGGAACTTTCCCTCAATCTTCTTGTATCCAAGACGAAGTTTTTACGGCATAATTAATCTTTCAAAGAGTAAAGAACTAAAGATCTTTAATCTGACTCAACAAATTGGAATTTAAGAACATTATGGCAACAAAATTAGTGCATTGCGCGCTAATACAAACTGAATCAACATTTTGCATATATCCTTTCTTCTACTCCGGCTCACGCCCTTTTGTAGCTTTAAATTTAACCCAAAAACGATATTCATATCTTCGTCGTTTAAATCGTGTTGTAGAAATATTTCTTCTCTTGTAAACCAAAAGAAAGAGAATTGGCCGTTTTTATGTCTTCATTCTATTTTTTTCAATTGGTCAGACACAGCAGAAACGATGCGCACACTCTCGCAAAAACCACAAGGACCGAGCAAGGATCGAACTAGGATCTTCCTGGTAAAAAGCTTGAAGCATAACATATCACGAAAAGCGAGACGAAAATCGCTGAACGTATTGTCATTTTATTATTGCAGTTAGTAAAGTCTAAATGACTCAAATTGAACGTTTCGAAGACAACAGTTCATCTTGAGCAATAAAAACCGGCGACAAACAAAAGAAATATGAGTAGATTAAAACTACAACATATGTACAAAAGAAGTGAAACAGACTGATTTCTAGGAAATCTTACTTTTAAGATAAAAAGGAAACCTAACGGGGTTCAGAAAATCATGATAAAAGACAAACGTTTCTGATTACAAAAACCCATCTGCAGTGTTCTGAAATACAATAAATCAAGGTATTAAAACATTGTAACTCTGAATCTTTTGAGTAAACCGGAAATAAGAACCGGATTGTTTGAAGAAAGACCATATTTTTAAAAACACAAATTTTAAAATGTTGGATTAAACCTCAAATTTATCCGATCTCCGCATTTGAGAGTCGATGTACATTTTAAAAAACCGTCTGTCAATTAATGAATGTGATACGGAGGTGAAACTTTCCATCATTTGTTAAAATTTTCCATAGCTTTTTGTTTTAGTATGTTTTTTAAATTTCAGTGTCTTATATCCGGTTAACTCAGAAGATTTAGAGTTACAATGTTTTAATACCTTGATTCATTGTATTTCAGAACACTGAAGATGAATTTTTTTTGATCCGAAACGTTTGTTTCTTACCATGATATTCTTAGCCACGTTGGTCTTCCTTTTTATCCTAAATGTACAAAAGAAGACTACAACATAGATAGAAAATAGTCGTAGATGTAAAACAAAACAAAAATTAAAAACTCAAATGATTACGGTACACGACGAGAAGAGGAAAAGCACTTTGAGTGTCATTTAGAGCGGGTCTGAGTTTGAAGATGTATAAAGACTTAAGGATACGTAAATCAATCATGTGTGGGGCACCTGAAAGGATTTAAAAATGGTTCACGGAAACAGGGACGTTGCAGTTTTCAGCGTGGGATCGAACAGAGGACAGTGGAGGGGACAAGAGGACGGTCGGTTCTGCAGCTGCGCCCAGCGTGCTCGGCTACTCTGGACAGAAGAGTACGACAGGTAGAACCTACGTACTGTGATTCACGACGTGAACAACTAAACTGGTAAGCCGAAGAGGAGCACGTGGCAGAGGGCAGCTTATCCTTAAAGGGGAAAAGGGAACCGATTGTAAAATTATTGATCACAATAAAATGAACTCTGAGTTGTGGAAAAAATTTATTGATTAAGAGTTGAACCTCCTGATTCAATTTAACTTAACCGACTTCAACTTAACCGAAGGAAGCTTGATAAAAAACTTCTGTTGGTTATATGATTGAAGTGCTGGCGTGTGATTGTAAATCTTTGAGAAAAATTTCCCGATTTGTTTATCGACAGTAAATAAAGAAAAATCAGTCTTGAGAAAAAACTGTCTTAAAAAATCAAATTCTTGATGTAAAAATTAGAAATTAGTATAAACTCTAAATGCTCTATGGATGAGGGCTCGAATGCCGCAGAGTTTAAAACTAAAATAACTTGCACCTAAGCCCGAGAGAGTGTCTGTCCTATAAACAGAACATTGGAAAGTATTATCGACTCTCCTGACATTAAAATCGGAATACGTCGGAATGAGTTCTAGGAGTGGGGCTCGGCTTTGTCACCCTCTGCACTCAGCCATAAGATCTCATGCAGAGGAACAGTGCGATGTTAGAATTTCAGATTCCGATTTCTCAATTTTAGGGTTTGTTCGTAATGTGACTAAACTGAAAATTCTTGAATCTCTTCATGGACATATGAACAAACTCAATCTTAATGACATGCAGAGTGCTCATCCAATGCTTTTGGTCAGGCATCTATAGCTTGAGGGTAGTTACTGTTTAAATTACGTCCCATTATGCAATGCATTCCATTTCTCCTTTACTTGCATGCAGCTTATAGGGTATGTAGTCTGTTCGTGATCACCAGTGTTTTAGCATCCCTAATATTATACAATATGTGCAATTACTTAGTCTGAATGTTAAATCTTCTGCTTATATTAATGCAGATTTTTGCTGATGATGGGTCAGGCCCGAAACGTTCGTTTTAGTATTGACCACAAACAATTTTAAACAACGTGGACTTCATTGTGTTTTGCCCTTAACTTTTTATTAAACTTGCTAACCAAGCAAGATTTACCTTCTATTTTGTTCCAATCTTGAAACCTCTTACTACTTACTGCTTTACTGTTGACAACTCAAGGCCATTTGTAGATTGTTTATTTGAGTGTGATCTCACGTAGATCCTTTTTTCAACTCTTTTAATTCGCATCATCAGAATATTAAGTTTGCGAAGGAAGATTAAACAAACCAACGTTTACCGTTTCTGGAAGTCAATTTCAGTAGAGTTAAAAATACTTTACATTGTTCTGTTTATAGGAAAGACACTTTCTCGTGTTTCGGTACAAGTTATTTCAGTTTTTGTGTGAACCCTTTTGAACTCTGCGGCATTCGGACCCTCATCTATAGAGCGTTTAGAGCTTGAACTAACTCCCAATATTTACATGAAGAATTCGATTTTCCGACATTTTTTTCTAAGGAATTGTTTTCCTTCATTTACTATCGATAAACAAATCGGTAAATTTTTGTCAAAGATTTATGATCTCACTCCAGCACTTCAATCATGTAATCAACAGAATTTTTTCTCAAGCATCTTCATTTCGGACACTTGTCAGTTATACTGAATTAGGAGGTTCAGCTACTTATCAATAATTTTTTCTACAACTTATAATTCATTCTATTTTTGTCAATAATTTTACAATCAGTTCCCTTTTCCGCTTTATGGATAAGCTGCCCCCTGCTATGTGCTCCTCTCCGGCTTACCAGTTAGTTGTTCACGTCGTGAATCAAAGTACGTAGGTTCCACCTGTCGTACTCTTATGTCAAGAGTAGCCGAGCACGCTGGGCGCAGCTGCAGAACCGACCGTCCTCTTGTCCCCTCCACTGTCCTCTGTTCGATCCCACGCTGAAAACTGCAACGTCCATGTTTCCGTGAACCGTTTTAAGATCCTTTCAGGTGCCCCACACTGTTTACGTATCCATGAGTCTCTATACATCTTTAAACTCAGACTCGCTCTAAATAATATCCAAAGTGCTTTTGCTCTCCTCGTCGCGAAAACGTAATCATTAGTTTTCATTTTTCACTTGTTTTCATTTTTTATTTAATATCTATCACTATTTACTATGTATGTTGTAAAATTTTTTGTATGTTGTTGTTTTAATTTACTCATACTTGTTTTGTTTTGTCGCAGATTTTTTGATGGAGATGAACTGTTGTGTTCGAAACGTTCAAGTTCATTCATTCAGACTTTACTAAATGTATTAATGAAATGCTCACACGTAGAGCGATTTTTGCCTTGCTTTTCATTTTGAGAATGAGACGCATTAATGCAAATGTAATTTTAGGTAACCAATCACGCTGCGAACAACTTTAAAATTAATAAGCTTATTCGATGGGTCATTTCATACGTGCAGTAAACTAAAACGAATTAGTTGTTTAGTTTTTCATAAATGTTGTTATCTTTAGTATCATACTTTGTCAACTTTGTGTTATTTATTCTTTAAAGATACTTAAAAAATTTTCGTTGTAGATTCAATGTTATTACTTATGACCAACTAGTGCCCGTAACTAGTGTCTATAACTAGTGTCCGTAACAAGTGTCTGTAACTGTGTCTGTAACTAGTATCCGTAACTATAATAGTGTTCGTAACTAGTGCCCGTAACTAGTGCCCGTAACTAGTGTCTGTAACTAGTAGTGCCTGTAACTAGTGTCTGTAAAAATAGAAGCATTTTAAAGTAAGAGAAAAAACTAGCATCTAAAAAAGAGAAAAAACGAATGCATAAAATTGGAACGTAAAAATATTTAAAAAAAAATTAAATGAAAAACGCTTCTTTATAACAAGTACGCTACGACTGACTGAAAACCCAGACAAAAAAGTAGGAAGATAAAACGAACAAAACTGAAGTAGAAATAAAGTTTGGGTAAAAAACCAGCTCTATATTAACAAAGGACAAAAGTGGTGGGTAAACTCATTGAGTGAAAAATGCGGTGTAAATAGGGGTGTAAGTAGGGGTGTAAGTAGGGGTGTAAATAGGGGTGTAAGTAGGGGTGTAAAAAGGGGTGTAAATAGGGGTGTAAGTAGGGGTGTAAATAGGGGTGTAAATAGGGGTGTAAGTAGGGGTGTAAAAAGGGGTGTAAATAGGGGTGTAAATTGGGGTGTAAATAAGGGTGTAAATAGGGGTGTAAATAGGGGTGTAAATAGGGGTGTAAATAAAGGTGTAAATAGGGGTGTAAATTGGGGTGTAAACTGGCAACACCAATGACCTATTCCCCCGTTATAGCGGACCTATTCCCCCGTTATAGCAGACCTATTTCCCCGTTACAGCAGACCTATTCCCCCGTTATGGCGGACCTATTCCCCCGTTATAGCAGACCTATTCCCCCGTTATAGCGGACNNNNCCGGAAATTGAGAGCTGTGACACACTTTTTTGCGCGTACACGTGTGCGTGCGTGTGTACGCACACAGCGGACACGTGTGCGTGCGCATGTACGTACACAGCGTACATGTGAGCGAAGTGCTGTGTGTGTGCGTACGTATTCAGCGCACATGGGTGCTCGCGGGTACGCACACGGTACACATGTGTGCGTTGTGTTGTGTGCAGTGAACCCTTCAGGCAGTTTAAGGTCGTTTAAGGTTGTGTTATGGAACGTGTGTGGAAGTTTGAGGTCGCGTTATTGGATCTTTTGGGCGCTTTGAAGTCGATTAAGGTCATATTATCGTATTAGATTATGTTGTATATTGTGTTGTGTGTTGTGTTGTGTTCTGTGTTGTGTTGTATGTTGTGTTGTGTGTTGTGTTGTATGTTGTTTTGTATGTTGTGTTGTGTATTGTGTTGTATGTTGTGTTGTATGTTGTGTTGTATGTTGTGCTGTGTGTTGTGTTGTGATGTTGTGTTGCATGTTGTGTTGTGTTGTGATGTGTTGTATATTGTGTTGTATGTTGTGTTGTGTATTGTGTTGTATGTTGTGTTGTATGTTGTGTTGTATGTTGTGTTGTGTGTTGTGTTGTATGTTGTGTTGTATGTTGTGCTGTATGTTGTGTTGTATGTTGTGTTGTGTGTTGTGTTGTATGTTGTGTTGTGTGTTGTGTTGTATGTTGTGTTGTATTTTGTGTTGTATGTTGTGCTGTATGTTGTGTTGTATGTTGTGCTGTATTTTGTGTTACATCACGCTACATCACGCTACATCACGCTACATCACGCTACGTCATGCTACATCACGCTACATCACACTACATCACGCTATATCACGCTACATCACACTACATCACGCTACATCACGCTACATCACGCTACATACCGCTACATCACGCTACATCACACTACATCACGCTACATCACGCTACATCATGCTACGTCCAGCTACATCACGCTAAATCACGCTACATCACGCTACGTCCAGCTACATCACACTACATCACGCTA
>JACJUY010004441.1:47734-61102 GCA_014220935.1 Platorchestia sp. MABIK
CTTCATGTACAGCCTGTGGCTTAACACACAGCCTGTGGCTGAGGCCTATGGCTTCATGTACAGCCTGTGGCTGTGGCATGTGGCTTCATGTACAGCCTGTGGCTGTGGCATGTGGCTTCATGTACAGCCTGTGGCTGTGGCCTGTGGCTTCATGTACAGCCTGTGGCTGTGGCCTGTGGCTTAATATACAGCCTGTGGCTTCATGTACAGTCTGTGGCTGTGGCCTGTGGCTTCATGTACAGCGTGTGGCTGTGGCATGTGACTTCATGAACAGCCTGTGGCTGTGGCATGTGACTTCATGTACAGCCTGTGGCTGTGGCATGTGGCTTAATATACAGCCTGTGGCTGTGGCCTGTGGCTTCATGTACAGCCTGTGGCTGTGGCATGTGGCTTCATGTACAGCCTGTGGCTGTGGCATGTGGCTTCATGTACAGCCTGTGGCTTCATGTACAGCCTGTGGCTGAGGCCTGTGGCTTCAGATACAGCCTGTGGCTTCATGTACAGCCTGTGGCTTAACACACAGCCTGTGGCTGAGGCCTGAGGCTTCATGTACAGCCTGTGGCTTCATGTACAACCTGTGGCTGTGGCCTGTGGCTTAATTTACAGCCTGTGGCTGTGGCCTGTGGCTTTATGTACAGTCTGTGGCTGTGGTCTGTGGCTTCATATACAGCCTGTGGCTGAGGCCTGTGGCTTAATATACAGCCTGTGGCTGTGGCCTGTGGCTTCATGAACAGCCAGTGGCTGTGGCCTGTGGCTTCATGTACAGCCTGTGGCTGTGGCATGTGGCTTAATATACAGCCTGTGGCTGTGGCCTGTGGCTTCATGCACAGCCTGTGGCTGTGGCATGTGGCTTCATGTACAGCCTGTGGCTGTGGCACGTGGCTTCATGTACAGCCTGTGGTTGTGGCATGTGGCTTCATGCACAGCCTGTGGCTGTGGCATGTGGCTTCATGTACAGTCTGTGGCTGTGGCATGTGGCTTCATGTACAGCATGTGGCTAAGGCCTGTGGCTTCATGTACAGTCTGTGGCTGTGGCCTATGGCTTCATGTACAGCCTGTGGCTGTGGCATGTGGCTTCATGTACAGCCTGTGGCTGTGGCCTGTGGCTTAATATACAGCCTGTGGCTGTGGCTTGTGGCTTCATGTACAGTCTGTGGCTGTGGACTGTGGCTTCATGTACAGCCTGTGGCTGAGGCCTGTGGCTTAATATACAGCCTGTGGCTGTGGCCTGTGGCTTCATGAACAGCCTGTGGCTGTGGCATGTGGCTTCATGTACAGCCTGTGGCTGTGGCATGTGGCTCAATATACAACCTGTGGCTGTGGCATGTGGCTTCAGGTACAGCCTGTGGCTGTGGCATGTGGCTTCTTGTACAGCTTGTGGCTGTGGCATGTGGCTTCATGTACAGCCTGTGGCTTAACACACAGCATGTGGCTTAACACACAGCCTGTGGCTGAGGCCTGTGGCTTCATGTACAGCCTGTGGCTTCATGTACAGCCTGTGGCTGTGGCCTGTGGCTTAATATACAGCCTGTGGCTGTGGCCTGCGGCTTCATGTACAGTTTGTGGCTGTGGCCTGTGGCTTCATTTACAGCCTGTGGCTGAGGCCTGTGGTTTAATATACAGCCTGTGGCTGTGGCCTGTGGCTTCATGAACAGCCTGTGGCTGTGGCATGTGGCTTCATGTACAGCCTGTGGCTGTGGCATGTGGCTTAATATACAGCCTGTGGCTGTGGCCTGTGGCTTCATGTACAGCCTGTGGCTGTGGCATGTGGCTTCATGTACAACCTGTGGCTGTGGCATGTGGCTTCATGTACAGCCTGTGGCTTCATGTACAGCCTGTGGCTGAGGCCTGAGGCTTCATGTACAGCCTGAGGCTTCATTTACAGCCTGTGGCTTCATGTACAGCCTGTGGCTTAACACACAGCCTGTGGCTGAGGCCTGTGGCTTCATGTACAGCCTGGGGCTTCATGTACAGCCTGTTGCTGTGGCCTGTGGCTTAATATACAGCCTGTGGCTGTGGCCTGTGGCTTCATGTACAGCCTGTGGCGGTGGCATGTGGCTTCATGTACAGCCTGTGGCTGTGGCACGTGGCTTCATGTACAGCCTGTGGTTGTGGCATGTGGCTTCATGCACAGCCTGTGGCTGTGGCATGTGGCTTCATGTAAAGTCTGTGGCTGTGGCCTGTGGCTTCATGTACAGCCTGTGGCTGTGGCATGTGGCTTCATGTACAGCCGGTGGCTGTGGCATGTGGCTTCATGTACAGCCTGTGGCTGTGGCCTGTGGCTTCATGTACAGCCTGTGGCTGTGGCATGTGGCTTAATATACAGCCTGTGGCTGTGGCCTGTGGCTTCATGTACAGCCTGTGGCTTCATGTACAGCCTGTGGCTGAGGCCTGAGGCTTCATGTACAGCCTGAGGCTTCATGTACAGCCTGTGGCCTCATGTACAGCCTGTGGCTTAACACAGCCTGTGGCTGAGGCCTGTGGCTTCATGTACAGCCTGTGGCTTCATGTACAGCCTGTGGCTGTGGCCTGTGGCTGTGGCCTGTGGCTTAATATACAGCCTGTGGCTGTGGCCTGTGGCTTCATGTACAGTCTGTGGCTGTGGCCTGTGGCTTCATATCCAGCCTGTGGCTGAGGCCTGTGGCTTAATATACAGCCTGTGGCTGTGGCCTGTGGCTTCATGAACAGCCTGTGGCTGTAACATGTGGCTTCATGCACAGCCTGTGGCTGTGGCATGTGGCTTAATATACAGCCTGTGGCTGTGGCCTGTGGCTTCATGTACAGCCTCTGGCTGTGGCATGTGGCTTCATGTAGAGACTGTGGCTGTGGCATGTGGCTTCATGTACAGCCTGTGGCTTCATGTACAGCCTGTGGCTGAGGCCTGTGGCTTCATGTACAGCCTGTGGCTTCATGTACAGCCTGTGGCTTAACACACAGCCTGTGGCTTCATGTACAGCCTGTGGCTTCATGTACAGCCTATGGCTGTGACCTGTGGCTTAATATACAGCCTGTGGCTGTGGCCTGTGGCTTCATTTACAGTCTGTGGCTGTGGCCTGTGGCTTCATGTACAGCCTGTGGCTGTGGCATGTGGCTTCATGAAGGGCCTGTGGCTGTGGCACGTGGCTTCATGTACAGCCTGTCGTTGTGGCATGTGGCTTCATGCACAGCCTGTGGCTGTGGCATGTGGCTTCATATACAGCCTGTGGCTGTGGCATGTGGCTTAATATACAGCCTGTGGCTGCGGCCTGTGGCTTAATATATAGCTTGTGGCTGTGGCCTGTGGCTTAATATACAGCCTGTGGCTGCGGCCTGTGGCTTAATATACAGCCTGTGGCTGTGACCTGTGGCTTAATACACAGCCTGTGGCTGCGGCCTGTGGCTTAATACACAGCCTGTGGCTGTGACCTGTGGCTTAATATACAGCCTGTGGCTGCGGCCTGTGGCTTAATATACAGCTTGTGGCGGTGGCCTGTGGCTTTATATACAGCCTGTGGCTTCATGTACAGCCCGTGGCTGTGGCCTGTGGCTTAATATACAGCCTGTGGCTTCATGTACAGCCTGGGGCTGAGGCCTATGGCTTCATGTACAGCCTGTGGCTGTGACCTGTGGCTTGATATACAGCCTGTGGCTTAATGTACAAACTGGGGCTGGGGCTTGTGGCTTAATATACAGACTGTGGCTTAATATATAGCCTGTGGCTGTGACCTGTGGCTTAATATACAGCCTTTGGCCTGTGGCTTAATTTACAGCTTGTGGCTTAATATACAGCCAGTGGCTGTGGCCTGTGGCTTAATATACAGCTTGTGGCTGTGGCCTGTGGCTTAATACACAGCCTGTGGCTGTGACCTGTGGCTTAATATACAGACTGTGGATGTGGCTTGTGGCCTAATATAATTTCGGCCCAATACACAGTTTGTTTTTCCACCAATGAAATTTTTAGAGAGCAATAAGAAGAAAGTTCACTACCAGTAGAGTTAGTATGTAGACATGAATTTGAAGATACTGAAGCATAAAGTGTCACCATCCTTCATCTAAGAGGTTGGCGTTTCTTAGCTCGTGTGTGCATCCTAATGCAATTGAACTTTGATTAAAATTTAAGCCTATGCCTTAGGCCTTTTAAGGGGTTAAATTCATTTTAGGAACATGAAAATTTTCATTGGAAAAGTGTTACGAAACGTTTTTAAAAAAATTGTTCTGATGTTTTTTACTTAGGTGACATCTGGTTGTTGAAAAATAGTTATTTTCATTCAGTGCGTAAAAATGATATACTTATTGCTTATGCCTGATCTGTAGAAAATTGTTTTCTTTTTCGACGGTTAAATGGTTAAAAATTATTAATTAGGTTAATTTATTTTTACGTAATAATTATTAAAATCTATCCTGAAGTTAGTTATACATAGACTTTTCTCGCTTGCTTTTTTGCCTATATGGAATAAGATTAATGAAAGGATTTGCCTATCCAGTGCTCAAAATGAATTTATTTCATACACGTATAACGGTAGGTATAAAATATATATGGAAATTTAAAGATATAAAACATTTGTAAATATTTTAAACCTGAATTTCATTCTATCATAATAGAAAATAAAAAGATGTCCTAGAATTTTCTGAAGAATTACTTTTATCTCTACCTATCCACAGAAATAATTATACGTTAAATCCTATTGACGTATTGGTTCATAACGTCGAAACTTGTTTATTCGTTCAGTAATTTGAACCAAGCGCCGTGGTAGACGAATATTTAATACTAACGTAACTTAATTATAAATTATTCAACCTTAGCTCGCGGTAGGCCATGTAAGGCCCTCAAATCAGATGATAGAAACCTGTGGAGAAAGCTGATCTCCGTTTTCTAACACTTTCACAAAAAACGAGAGGTCGCATCACGCACGTCGGCCCAGACCACTTTTTGTGGGAGACTGAAATAAAAAACGTCTTGTTTAATTTTTCTTTCAACAGAGGATTGAGGGGTTGTATTGATAATCAAATAGCGCTTATTGTGATGATGTAAGGGTTAGGATTTATTAGTGATATCGATTAGAATTTTGCATTGATACAAAAGGACTAATTTTTGTGGGAGACTGATATTAAAAACGTCTGCTTCATATTTTCTATCGACGGAGTTTTGGAAGTTGAGTTGGTTTTAAAATCGCTGTTATTATGTTGATATATTGAGTAGAATATGTTAGTGATACTAATAAAGTTGCCTATTAATATGAAAGAACCGATCTTTGTGGAGTACTGATACAAAATACACTTCGTTCAATTTTCCTTTCAAAGAAGGTTTAAGAACATGTGTTGGTTATAAAATAGCGCTTATTTTATTGATTGTATGGATGGAATTAGCTGTAAATATTGGTAATGTTTAAATTGCACATATATATGGTAGGATTATTTTTTGTGGCGAACTGATATAAAAACATCTTATTAAATTTTCCTATCAAGGAAGGTTTAAGGAGTTATGTTGGCTATAAAATAGCATTTATTGAGTTGATTGTGTTAATGTAATATGGGGTAAATATTGATAATATTTAAATTTCATACATGCATAAAAGAATCAACTTGGTGGGGAAACTGAAATAAAAAACTCTTTGTAAGAATTTTTTCCTTAAGGAGTTGTGTTGTTCATAAAACAGTGTTATTGTGTTTACATACTGTGACAATAATAAGCTAAATCTATTTTTGATATCTTTATTGTACAGCTCTAAGGTTATTTCTTGGGAACTGAAATGAAAAAACGCTTGTTTAAATTTTACTTTCGACGAAAGTTTGATAAGTGATTACAGTTATGTGATTGTTGATATGAAAAGTTTAAATAAATTGGGAATGTTTATATCTCACAGATTTTAGGCTTTTTGGAGGTTTTTGTTTTGAAATACATAAACTTTTCGATTTTTCAGTTACGAACGACTGACGATTTTGCGATGCATACATAATTGGAAAAATTCTCATCACAAATCCCCAAAAAATTTATCATTTATGAATGTCATCGCTATGGAGCAATATTTTAATTCAGTTACAGAGACTTGACATATATACTGCGGCAGGGTATAAATATTTTTACACATACACAATATAATAAAATAGTTTTCAACAAATTAAAAAATTAATACAAGGCATGAAAAAATACATAGTACTTTATTAGAAATAAAAGAGATAAATAGGTATATAATACAAGAAGCAAAAATTATATATGTATAGGTAAGGCAATAAAAGATTGATTACAATAATATTGCAGTGAACTTTGAATAACCTAAATAAAATAATTAATAAATAAGGTCCGAAATAATTAATGACTTAGTATATGCATAAAATTTAATTTTGAAGTTAACAATTGCCTCTATTTAATTATATTTTTTTAGAAAAGTTTTTGATTAAAATGTTTCCCCAAGCACGTAGAGCACTAGACGTGCAACGCGCACGTAGGTTCTATTGCACGCGTACGTGCAATAGAAAGCTGGGGGCGAATTCAACGAGCTTTCGAATCGCTGCCGCAATGTTTATTTTGTTTCTTATTTATTAATATTGCCTCGAAAGTGTAACTAACGGACGGTGTGACTAGTCCCTGCTACTGAGGGCTGCTATAACTAGTCACTATTACTAATGGTGTCTGTAATTAGTTACTGTATAGCTAATGGTGTCTGTTACTAGTTGCTGTAACTATCGGTTGCCTCAGCTTATTAACGCTGTGACTCAAAGTTTATGTCACTAGTTTCTGTAAATAATCTAGGCTGTAACTAGTTACACTCGCACAATCGTCTGGAGGACAACATTTTCTTGAAAAATTTAAACGAAAATAAAAACAACTGATCCTTCTTCAGTAATGGTATTCGATTCGATCTCAGCTGTAATTCCATCGCCGTCAAAAGTGACCGTTTTTATCATTTGCCCTATTTCACTGTACAGCACGTGAATGATATCATAAAGCAGGTAAATATATGTAGTTACAGGATTAATTACTCTTTGATTATTTGCACAAGGGAACGTGTGTGATGAGCGAATCTGTGATACAGGCTTCATAACCTCTCGAATTTTCCCTATAATAATCTTTCACATTCCTGTTGCAAATCAATATGCAAATATCAAATAAATTTCAGGTGTTATGCATAGTACATCACGCAGATAAGCAATTGTACACCATTGCTAAAATTTTACGAGGAGAATTTCTGTTATAATATTACTCTCAAGTTACAATAAACCAGTTAAGCTCATGATTATTAGTTATAATTGGTAAATTTAAATCTAATTATTATATTGAAGATCATTTGAATAAAGAAGTACAGCAATAATTAAATTTCAATGAGAATTATTGCACTCAAATTCCATTAACAAATTAATTACGATTATTGAATAATTAGAAAAGTTTAGTTCTGGTTAATGGATTACTCTCGCAGTTATTAATGTAATCATTTTTTCATACTTAGTCCTAATTGTCTAATTCCATTCTCATGTATTACATTTCATTCATACTAAATAACTTTCAGCTGAAACTATTCAACAAAATCGAAGACATTTAATTATGTTGCAATTAAGTTCAGTCTTGTTTATATCATTAGAAACAATTGATTTGTTGCCATGTTTATATTAGAAAATGGAGAGTTGATTTTCCATGTGCAGCCTACATGCGTTTTTGGGTTGAAGATAACCGCTTAAAATAAAAAATATTAAAAAATAAAACAATAACAACAATAAAAATAACAAATAAAATATAACAACAACAACAAATAAAATATAACAATAACAACAAATAAAAATAATACTGACAGTTCAGAATTTTTTTTTTTTTTAGTTTTCACACCAATGAGCTCGTTTATTTTGCCATAAACTTCTTGCCTCGACGCGCTACATAATTTTAGAGAATTTGTTATCCTTCATTTGGAGCGCAATCTGACAATGTGATTCATTTTTCAGAATTACACCATTACAGGAATATTAGTGATTATGACAATCTCTCAATGAATATTAATAATAATTATAGGTAAAGTATTTGTAATGATAAAAATGCTAAAATTTAAAACTAAGTTCTGTACGTGTCCCTTTTTAACTAAGAAATCATCTTGTGCAGAAGAGAATAGAATTGAATAGCGGGAAAGCTTAAGCTATTTGCTCTTTCAGCACTGAAAGCAGTGATCACATTTAATGCAAATATCATGAAAAAGTTATAACAATCAGGAATAAACATTGATTTTTATTCTAGTTTTTTCGATGTTTGCTGAGTAAAATACACTCATTTTCAAAGCTTTCATTGTAAGAAGTGAATTAGAATGATTCCTTCTGACCGTCGTGATCCATCATAAACCTAAACGTTTTTTCTCGACAAACCTTTTCTTGTTTAATTTATTCCCATTCGATAATCAGGTTATGTTCGATTATAACAGAGAAATGTCAGCAAACCGCATGAAAATATTAACCATCTTATGTACAGGGTGGCGCATAAGTAACGCACCCTTATTTATTACGGCAATATACACTGGGTATCTGTAGACAGAATACGACATGTAAATAAACTTAAGAGTTCCTCTATCGTTTGCTATTAACCCTATCGTTATACCTCTCATAGTTTATTTATAATTAATTTTTAAAAGGGTGCGTTACTTATGCGCCACCCTGTATATTTATGCATTTACATGCACGTGTAAATGAATATTTGCTATATATATTCCTAGAGCAGGGATCTTATTCCCTAAGTCTCCCCTGAGTACAATATCCCAGAAAATATTTAATTTATTCTGAGTGTAACCACCGAAACTTTCGAGTGGCACCAGTGCTTGATGCACGTATCTGTGTTGCGGGTTTCACTGGCTATCGTTCGTATACATTTCTTTGTGGAAGATGAATAAGAGAAACTTGAGGGAAAGATTAATGAAAGAAAATTAAATTAATTAAGTGAATTAATGAATGGAAATTAAATAATTTAAAGGAATTAATGAATGGAAATTAAATTAATTAAGTGAATTAATGAATGGAAATTAAATTAATTAAGTGAATTAATGAATGGAAATTAAATTATTTAAAGAAATTAATGCATGAAAATTAAATTAATTAAGGGAATTAGTGAATGGAAATTAAATTAATTAATGGAATTAATGAATGGAAATTAATGTAATTAAAGGAATTAAAAAATGGAAATTAAATTGATGAAAGGAATTCATGAATGGAAATTAAAGAGGTAGAATATTTAGTGAAGGCATTAGTATCAAGATGTTCACTGAGCATGCGCACCTACCATAGGTCAAGAAAAGGTTAGGAAATGATGCCTTTTGTATCATTATCTGCCTGATAGAATAACTTTCAATGTACTTGAAACATTATGCAGCTCATATGTGTGTTCAAAGTTCCTATGTAAATAAGTTCGGTCGATTCTGAAGATCTGCATCATATCGAGAGAACCTCAATTTAAACGGATACGAATAAATTCCACTCAAACATCGCATTAGGTGAAAGGTCTAGAATTATTTTCGTTTGCGCAAGGGAAGATTTGTACGAAATATCGTTTATTTCCACAATCACCAAAGCTTGTACAGATGTTTTAATGTTAAAGATCGGTTATTCAACAAACAGACTACTTTAATGAGATTTCAGGGTTTTTTTTAACAGATGCATTGGAATTTTTAATTAAAGTATTGCATACAACTAAGAGAAAATTATAATGAGCGCACAGCAGATGGGAAGCAAGACTATCATTTAAAATAGTGTGCGTCGTTGCATTTGCATGAGGAATTCTTCAGACGCACAAAAACTACAAATTATCGAGCCGAATATCGACATACGTGCGCATGGAAATGCCTTCCCGCCGACGTTTTTTACTCAAGAGAAGATGCAAGCGCATAGATGATAGAAAACTCGGCGTTTTCTACCATTACAAAACCAAGATCTTCACCACAGATCTTCACCGATTACCTCAGTGAAGAGAGCGCTGTAGTGGTGTTAGGTTGTACGGCTCGTGCGCTGCCGATGCGATTTCTTGAGAACTGTGGGTTCGTCGGAGAAAGTTTCACACTCAGTGGCTTCGCTTGCTCCTTAGTAATCGCTAAAAGCGGAGCATAAAAGGAAAGATGTACAGTAGTGACACCCGGAACTGAGTTTTTTCGTTAACTTGAACAAATACAAAGTACGTTGTTGAAGATACTTCTGAAGATATTTGTAATGACACTGTAAAATTTTGAGTATCGTGCTCTTTGGTGTTATATTAAAGAATAATATAAACAATTCTTAAAACACTGAAAGTTTCGAGAAAAAGTTTTTTCTTCAGTTAAGCGAAACTTGACGCCGAAACTAAACAAGATGAATAATCAAGTCGTTGGAAATAGCGAAAGTAAAATATAATTATTCGACTTGAATAACTAGTTTCTTTTTTGTTCATATCCACCTCGTAAGTGAAGAATAAGCCTGTATAAGGTGAATTGAAGTTGATTTGAAGAAAGTGTCTGTCTCTACTCGACATGAAATCTATCATTGAAAAGAACTTGACCAGTTGTTATTTTTCTGAAAATATGCTACAGTTATAAAAGCACGGTTGTATTTGTAGGCTGTAAAATTTGTAGGCTGTAAAATTTGTAGGCTTATAAAGTAGAGACTTAAACTAAGACAATGGTAAACAGTTACTGTAAGTACTTTAAGGACTAAAGTTAACGCTTATTGCTCTTTGAACGCTGAGGCTAATTTCTGAACTTTAATTAAGTGTAAGTCAACACTTTTTGCACTTTAAAAAAGTAAAGGTGAGCACTTTCTATGCTATAGATGCTAAGTAAACCACTTTCAGCGTTTACAAGGCAAAGATGAACGTTTTTTATGCTTTTGAAAGCAAAAGCAAGCAGTCTTTGTACTTTCATACCAAGGAAACTACTTTTTGCTTTATAAATAAAAGAGAAATTCGTTTTAAGTTTCACAAACTAAGACAAATGCTACTTGATGCTATTGAAAGGCAGAGACAAACATTTATTGCACTTAATAGCAAGTCTCTGGCAAACGTAGGCGAGTAAATTGTCAACATCCGGGACTTTTTTCAGGAAAGTAGCGTCGGCCGTTTGTTCGCTGGTGAGATGACGCGAATTTTTGGACGCAGGCTTTTTTATTGATCATTTACTTTTTATTCATTTAATCATTTACTCAAGGTGATTTTCATTGAAGTTAGCTTAGTTTTAATTATTTATGGGTTATTGGAGATTCTAAAATTCTTATTGATGACGCGTTCATACTTTAAGGAAATGACAGCATCATTTTGTTACATTAGCTCTACAATTATTGACGCTAGCGAACTGCGTTCAAATAAACAGTTTAACGCATTTCCCGCTAAGGGACCCACCGGTGGTCACTGAGGGGATTTTCATAATGCTGCTGATCGACCTTGCAGCCATTAAATCAATTGGAATACTTGATGAAAAAAAAGAAGGCAAGATCCAGTTCATGTTGGCTGTTTGCAAAATTGCATACTACTATCGACTTTAAATTTGAGTTAAATGTTGAACTTCACCTTAACTCATCATAGTTAAGCGGCCCATAGGCGATCAATTTTATTGTCAATATAATTGAACATAATGAATTTTGATAATTTAATTGATCGTCTGTGGGCAAAACAAATTTCATCAATATATTGAGTCAATGATATTGACAATTAAATTGATCGTCTATGGGCCGCTTAAAGGTATAAATCATTGGAGTTCTTTAGCCGTCAAAACTGACGGCGTCACTTGTCGTCACTTGTCACACGCCAAAAAGTATATAAGGATATGAAGTTAATTCAATGATAATGTTACGTAAAAGACAGATGATTTAAGGTGAAACAACTACAAATTCCTTTGGTCATTTTATGAACATTTCTTATTTACTGCGATTCCTTATTATGAAGGGAAACAACCCACAGTTTCTCCCCTCAGTGAGAGGTACAATTACAGGGTGGCGCATAAGTAACGCACCCTTATTTATTACCGCAATATACACTGGGTATCTGTAGACAGGATACGACATGTAAATAAACTTTAAGAGTTCCTCTATCGTTAGCAATTAACCCTAACGTTAAACCATTCATAGTTTATTTATATTAATTTTTTAAAAGGGTGCGTTACTTATGCGCCACCCTGTACATTATCTAGATGAATTAGCTCTGCCAGGGGGAAAATGTGAGGTCCCGAGCTAGTGATGTACCGATACCAGAAAAGAGAACGATACCGATACCAACACTCAATTTTTTCAGGTGCCAAAACTGATAATTTTATTTTTATGATAAATAGATTGACACATTAATGAGAAGGAGCAATTACCCTCTGTTAGGCAACTCAGGATTGCACTCCTGTACAACCAATATTTATTTCATTTTTAGTGCACAAATATGTTTATTTAAATATTTAAGTTGTATTTATAAGGAGCAGTAAATGCAAAGTAAAATAGCGCATGTTTATTCACTAACCATTTCATTTACATTTAAAAGCGAGTGTTAACACAGTTTGGCTTCAAGCTTCTAAGTTGCGGTATGATTCCACTTTAGAAATCTCCGACGAGCTACCACATAAAATATTTATAAGTTATTGTTAACAAAATTACACTTGAAAAATCTTTGACGAGCTACGTAACAAAATGAAACGCTAACAGTGATAAAAAAGATAAATTCATAATCACCTGATGAACATTTAAATTATTGATGGTTTAAGATTTGCATTTGCAAATTTTTTTCAAAAGAGTGAAGAATAAGACTCGAATTTGGATGGATGCAAGGAATCTATGCACAGCGTGCGCTCATGTACAGTATCACAGGATTCTCTGCGCATAGAAACACGTGAAAAGAAAATGAAAAGTTCGAGAAGACAGTGGGAGGTGCCGAAAATATAGCATTAAATAGAAAAACACATGGTTTTTATTTAAAAAAAGAACCTAATCTATTTAAACAAAGAGTAAGGCCTACCTAACGGTAACTCGGGTTAACCTAATAATATTAGGCCTAAATAGAGACGGTAGTCGTATTCCTACGAGTGAATCAATCAATGCAAATAATATTATTTGAACATGAAGCACAATCATAATATATTCCATCGAGATATTTTAGCGTACTCCTCTAAGATAAAGGTAAATATATCTTTGATGGCCGTGCATTCGATCCTCAGAAGTAAAAAATATTCTAAAGTTGTGGTGCAGAACCATAAAGCTTTCACTAGCATGAGGCGTGAGCCTGTTCCTTTTGTGGCTGTTTATATCCCCACCTACACAGGAAATTCCCACCTACACAGGAAATTGCCACCTACACTGGAAATTGCCACCGACACTGGAAATTGCCACCTACACTGGAAATTCCCACCTACACAGGAAATTGCCACCTACACTGGAAATTGCCACCGACACTGGAAATTGCCACCTACACTGGAAATTCCCACCTAC
>JACJUY010004442.1:0-23054 GCA_014220935.1 Platorchestia sp. MABIK
CACATAATTGAAGATTTTTTTTCTCCTCTTGAATTGCGGAGTATTTTCGAAAACCTTCGATCTGTTCGAATTGAACTATTTCATCCAAAAATACTTGTCACCTCTGTTAAGTTATCCGTTACATTCCTAACGCATAGCTCCTGAAGCCATTGGCCAAACGGGAAGCTTCACGTAACATTCTTCGACGGCTGGTGTGAGTATACTCTGATGGACGCCGAACTTATCTTTTTACCCATTGATTCTGAATTTTGTGGTGTGTTTTGGTCTGGATCTTTTTAACCTGACAAACTGACCAAAGTATTTTTTCAGCATTTTTGACTTTTATTTGACCTAAGTTGTTTTCTGAGTGCGCACATTTGCTTCCCATGCCGAGGAAATTTAATTTTAATAGTTCAGCCATCTCAAGAGCGCATTCAAAATCAACGTAGCACCAGTTTTATTTCTTCATTTTTTAGTATCAAAGGCGTTTTATATGAGAAAATTGTAAATTTAGTTGGTTGTCTCAGTAATATTTTTACCCATTTTCACCCCGTGAACAAATTTATGTAATTTCATTACTGTGAATGAAGTAAGATAAGAATATTGATTTTACGCTGACTTTCAGTTGAAAGAGCTCTCTTCGTTAGCCTTAGTTTAAAATTTTATCCACTTTAAATTAATGTTAAAACTAACACAATTAGTTCCACTAAAGGTCAATATTTAACTCAAATTTAAAGTCAATTGCACGAAGCAATTTTAAAATTACCACTCATGAACTGGATAGTGCTTTCATTTCAGTTTTGATTAAGTATTTATGAGAATCGAGTGACAGCTGGTCGATCAGCAGTGTTATGAAAATTCACTCCGTGACCGCCTGGGGCTCCTGTCGGGGTCAATGTGTTGAAAAAGCTATGTGCTAATTTGGGGATTGTCTTTCTGTTTCCCGATCGTAAGTCTGTAATTTTTTTTATTATTATTTTGCTTACTCGTCCTGTCGACACGAGATGTTATTTCGCTTTTACCATTAGTTACATGTGCGTACACAAGTTTTTGACGAGAAGACTGCATTAGGCATTGTACCCTAATCAGACGTTGCGCGAACTAGGGTAGGAACGCAATACGCCCACGAGAACGCTATCGCCGGCTTGCGGCTAGTGCAGTTGACCTAAGCTCCTGCAGATAAAGTCGGTGCATTGTAACGAATCCTGTGTGTGGTCAAGGTCAACTGTTCATACGAAGCTTGCTTTATTTGGTTCGGAATATTTACTCTTGCTTGCGTGGCTTTTACAAAAGAGTTTATCAGCTCCTCCAAATAAATTTCTTCGTATTTTTGAGGATTTTGCACTTCTTTGATGGTGGGATTTGTGAATTGGAGAATGGCTACATTTAGAGACGTTCGTTTTGAAGAAGTTAACAATTTCTAAGCTCAAGTCCCGTTTTTTACCTCATATGATACACTTAACTTCTACTGGTGTTTGCATTTTTCGTCTTAAGCTTTGTGTAACTTGAACTTTAGCGGTAAAATCTAGTACAACGCATCTACTGTCATGTAGGATGTAGTGCGTAGTGGAGATTTATAGTTCCTGAGAGAAACACTTTGATTACATTGCAGAATTAGCAGCATGCAGTTCTTAAATAGCTGTTTACTGATAGGGTGAGACTGGTATTATTTTACATTTCCCTCCTACGCCTGCTGAATCTTGTACTTGGTGGTTACATCAACATTTAGCACGAATGTCAGAGCTCCTATTTTGTTTTTACTTCACTGTTTAGTTCGTTCGCTATTGTTTTACTACCTGGAAGCGGCCGTGTCTACCGAATTACTGTTGTGTAACTTTGCTAGAACTACGTTGATTTTTTTAGTTTGAGACAGAAATCGCGTACATTCAGTAGAAGTAATAGCTTGGATTAAAATATATTGATAATTTAATTTAATACTTGATTGAAATCATGAATTGTTAATTTTTCAGTGTTCACCTGTAGAATCTTGGAATTACGATGAACTACTCATTAATAAGCTGTTCTGCTTCATTAGTACTTGCCACAATGCGGCTCTTCATGTACGGAATAACAGGCTTTTGACACTTATTTTTACCCCGCAGTGAGGTACAATAATTGACTCTTTGGGAATTAGCGTTCCCAAAGGGCAGATGTTAGGTCCTCAGCTGAAGGTTAGCTACGTCATCATTTTTTTAAATAGAATGAATTTTTGCTGTTGCAGACCGTCGCTTTGCCATTGACTGCTGCTCTCTTTTGGACAAATGTTACTCTATTCTTCAACTTTAGTCTTGCTTCATAAACCTTTTTAATTCTTGTGATTGTGCGTAATCAATACTATGCGGGAACACACTTGCGCACAGATTTCCTGTTCCTTTAATTCCGTACTAAATGGGGCCATTATCTCCTCTTTTGGGAATAGCTTTGTTGTGGTTAGGGATGGCTGCAGGCATGTTCAACCCCCCAAAATGCTTCTTTTATCTATGGGAGGAAGAGCGAGCTTTCAGACTTGGTTCATGTACGCATTTTCGGAAAAACTTAGGGTGTGCTCGGGACGCTTTCTGTTTTCGGTAGTGGAACCCCCCCAGGATAGGCAATATGTGTAAATTATTTACATATATCATTCACATGCTATCAGGAATAGCACATCGCATCCATCAGAGATGCTGTCAGGGTGCCTTATCCACAGATGGGCATTCAGGACTTCTGTCTTTCGTGTCAGCTTCAGTTCTTTCTTTCTGTTTTCATGTTTTTTTGTCCCAATTGCCTATCTTTAGGTCTCTAAGATTTGTGGTCCTGAGCTGAAAGTTAGGCAGGGCTTCTTTTTGTTGAAATAGGTTTTTTGTTAACGACCTTTTTTTGGTTCACTGCTGTCCTGTTTTTCAGCACCTCTGACTTTCTTCTTCAACTATAATCTTGTTTCATAACATTCCTTCTTAACTTCTGTTTCTATGCGCGCGGAACCCTGTGCTGAAACATTTGTGCATAGATTCCGTGTTCCCTTAACTCCATACTAAATGGTGCCTTTATCCTTCCTCCCTTTGAACATCTTTGTTGAGGTGAGGGTAGTGATGCAAAAAAAACGGTTTTATTTGATGGCAGTTTTTTTTTGCAAAAAACGTGTTTTTAAAGTTTTTTTTTTTTTTTGTTTTTTTTTCACACATCAAAATTTTGTTTTGTTTTAGTCAAATAAAATGTATCCATATCCATGTTTTTTAGTCATGATTTTTTGTTATAAAAACATCAAAAGGAAACCATACGGTAAAACGGGTGGCAGATAACCCACAATTACCTAGAGGAGTCAAAGAGGAACAGCAAGAGCCACAGAACTTATATTGATGGAGTCAAAATTCAGAGCTTATTATCTCTACTATGTTTGATTTTATTTCTATGTGATAAAAAAATCAGACATGGTAGAGATACTAAGCTCTGAATATATTGATGGAGTCAAAATTCAGAGCTTAGCATCTCTACTATGGCTGATTTTTTGATCACATAGAAATAAAATCAGCCATAGTAGAGATAATAAGCTCTGAATTTTGACTCCATCAATATATTCAGAGCTTAGTATCTAAAATCATATGTAAAAAACATGGATATTAATACATTTCATGTGACCAAAAAAAACATGTTTTTTACAAACGATCATGACTAATAAACATGAATATTAATACATCTTATGTGACCAAAAAAAAATGGTGTTTTCTTTACAAAAAATCATGACTAAAAACGAATATATTTTATGTGAACCCCATACAGTTTTTTTAAAAACATGGTTTTTTTTACAAGAAATCATGAAAAAAACCTGGATATTAATATATTTTATGTGACCAAAAAACCATGCTTTTTTTACATTTTTTTTGATCAATGTGCAGTCTAATGCGCTCACGGAAATTAAAAATTCCGTTCCTAAGAATCACTAAAATAACACATTTAAAAGCATTTAAAAACATTTTACGTGAATGACACTCCGCTCGCTGATGCGTTATTTTAGAGTTATTCAACTTTGAAATTTTTGTGTTCCATAGCAGTTCCAGTCAGTTGCGCGCTTGAGCTGGAGCTGTTAGAGTACGTTTGGGTACTTGTAATTTATTATTAGCTGACCTCGCGGAGCCTGAACCCACTTCTAGGATGTTTTAGTTAATAGCATAATAAACGTTATCACCCAAAAATATTAGCGGGGCTGGGGAAGTGAATACTTAATCAATGGTATTCACTCCTACGCTTTTGCTAATGTTTTATGGTGGCCACCATATTGAAACTGATGTCAAATGCATTTCAATTTCAGTATTCACTACCCCAGTCCCACTAATGTTTTTGGGTGATAACCTTAATTGTGTTATTAACTAAAACATCCTAGAAGTGGGTTCAGGCTCTGCGGGGTCGGCAAATAATAAATTACAAAGTACCCAAGCGTACTCTAACAGCTCAAGCGCCCAACGCAACTGCTATGGAAGACAAAAATTCAAAACTTGAATAACTCAAAAATAACGCATCAGCGAGCAGAATGTCATTCTTCTAAAACTTTTTTAAATGTGTTCCTGGTGATTCTTTGGAATGAAATTTTTAATTTCCATGAGTGCATAAAACTGCAAATTGACCATTTATTTTACAGAAAATCATGTCTAAAAAATAAAAAATATGAATTGAGATATATTCATTGTGACCAAAAAATCCTTGTTAATTTTTAAACATTTTTTTTACAAAAAGTCATTAAAATCCATTTTTTGGTCTTGACTTCTTTGTAAAAAAACATAGATTTTAATATACTTCATGTGACCAAAAAAACATGTTTTTTCCAGAAATTTTTACAAAAATAATCATGAACATGGGTACTAATATATTTCATCTGACCAAAAAAACTGCTATTTTCAAAAAAACATGTTTCTTTTACAGAAAGCCACTAATGTCAATTTTTTAAGCCATTTTTTGTTAAAGAAAAACATTTTTTTATAAAAAGCATGGTTTTTGGTCACATAAAATATATCAATATCCATGTTTTTTAAGTCATGATTTTTTTGTAAAAACATGATTTAAAAAAAGAGCATTGTTTTTTGCCGCATAAAATATATTAACATCTTCATTTTTTTAGTCATGATTTTTCTGTAAAAAAAGTTGTTTTTTAAAATAAACAGCATGGTTGTATTTGATTGAATAAAATATATTAATATCTATGTTTTTTAGTCAGAAGTTTTTGTAACAAAAACATGTTTAAAAAAACAGTAGTTTTTTTTGGTCACATAAAATATATTAATATCCATGTTTTTTAGTCATGATTTTTTTGTAAAAAACAATGTTTTTAAAAAAAGCAGCATTGGTTTTTTTTGGTCACATGAAATATATCAAAATCCACATTTTTTAGTTATGATTTTTTGTAAAACAAGATATTTTTTGAAAAAAAGCATGGTTTTTTTTGGTCACATAAAATATATTAATTTCCATGGTCTTTAGTCAAGATTTTTTGTAAAGATAACATGTTTTTTATTCAAAAGCATGTTTTTTTTTGGTCACATATCTATTAATGACCATAAGTAAAGGTGTATTGTTACAACACACCATTTGGGGAGTTGAAGGTGATTCATGTGCATTGTAAAATAAATGAAATATCAAAACATGACACCACAGGAAAAAAAAATTTCATACAACCATAGAAAACCATGAATTTAGAAGTATGCTGTTTTATTTCTTAATCTGACATGAAAACAAATAATTTAATGTGGTTCTTTTCCTTGCTGAGTTATTTTTAAACAAGATATTTAAAAAAACAAACAAAATAACCATGTTTTTTTTAGCCATGTTTTTTTTTGTAAAAAAAAAAGTTTTTTTAAAAAAACAGCACGGTTTTTTTTGAGTCACATCTCTAGGTAAGGGAGGCTAAAACTAACTTCTAATCAATCGATCAGGCCTCTATTATTGCGCTGTTCCTTCAGTTGTCTCGTTTTCATTATTTAAATAAGTTGCTGGTCATGGTAGACCTGATTTTTTTAAAAGTTTCAAAATATTAATCAGTTAACGAATTTGCTGTCATCACCCGCATTGGAATGAGAGAAATAAGTAATTTCAGTAAGTATGTATGTGAAAGTAATTTAGTTGATATTTTGGCGCTCCTCAGGGGGATACAACTGTTCCATCAATGGGAATTAGCGCTCCCAGGGGGAAAATGTGAGAGTTAAGTAGGCCTTCTTTTTATTGAAAAAAACTTTTTTTTTGTTATGTTAAGGACCACCTTTTTTAGGTTCACTGCTGTCCTTTTTTCAGCACCTACTACTTTCTTCAACTTTTATCTTGTGTCATGAACTTCGTTCTCAACTTACTGTTTCTATGCACTTTCTACATAGATTCCGCGTTCTCTTATCTCCATACTAAATAGTGAATATGATACACAATACTCTCTACGAAACGCTCTCATTTGTAGCGGTTAAGGGAGTTTAACCCAACAAATAATTTTATCTTATATTTGGCAGCGTTGATTATTTTATTACATCATGCCTTCAGAAAGCGATTACTAATGGTTTTGAACGTGCATCTCTGTTTTCTCGTAACTAACGGGATATTAAGGCACTCTGGGAAAGATCTAAAGATTTATTACAAAAAAACTACTAAAGCACGCTATCAGCGGAGAATTGCAGTGACGAATATGTATCTATTTCTGTAAGGGCTCCTATTAGTGGATTTTTTCTATCCTACCACTGCCATCAGATGTTATTGGTCCTTGTTATAGGGTTATTTTCTTTCAGTTGCAGTATCGTATTGTATGTTAGAGTTGACATTTTTCACTACCGAAAAATGTTTTTTTATGAATCATTTCAATCCGCTGCCATCAGCCTTGGATGAGACAAAAATTTGTTGAGATAATTGTAAAATTCATTTATTAAATTGAATATCGGTCACCATGATCAAAGGATTATTTTCAGAAAGCTTGTCGAGGGTATATAAAGCCGTATTCCAGGGCTATTACTTATCCGTGCATGTTCAATATTCTCAATATTATTTACGAATTTCGTCTCATCTTCTCTACTCTTCACTCTCGCTCCTTCTAGCTTACAAAGGTAATTAAAAGATGAAAAAGAACTTAATTCACTCCTGAAACTGACGAACGCTGACAATTGTACGTCACAAAGCTGTTGAGGGAGAAGCTGATAAGATATGATAATAATAATGAAGACTCATCTTCAAATCTATTTGGGCATTGGTAATGTAAATGCGGGGAGGCTGATTGATCTTAAAATAAAATAAAATAATAAGTTTAATCAAGGCGAGATGGGTCTTCTGATCATTTCTGATGAAATGATGAATAAATAAAATGGATTTATCTTCACCAACGCTAAGCCTCGGGCGTGATAGTTGATAGCCTCGTCCTTTTAGGTACTACGAAGATCAAGTCTTATTTATGAAGTAGAGAATAAAATCAAAGTACACTTATGCTACCTATAATTTGATTCTTATAAAAGATCCTCCAAATCAACTGCAAAGAACTGTAATACTGGGATGAAAAGGAGGGAGGTTCAGTATCTTTGAAAAAGACGAGCTGATATATAAAGTAATTCTGTCGAAATATAAGTTAAGTCACCTCCACGTTCTTTATAAAATTACTCATTTCTCGCCTTCCAGTGCTGGTGGCGGCAGAAAGTTTGTGAACTGATTAATACTGAGTGATCTAAAAAAATGAGGTCTGATATAAACTGCGCGTTATATCAGATATCGCGTGATTTCGCGTCAACAGATGTGACAGCGAAATCATTGAGGCCGGAAGATAGGGAATTGGGACAATTGGTGGTAGCGGTGAGTTCCCATGTTGATGCACAAGAAATTGATAGCGGCTGCTTGTACCACGTCACTTTACAGAATTGTCTCTCAGGAGACTACACGTTCCCTTCTAATGTTATTTTGAGCTCAATCGCGACGCTTTGTATTAGTGAATTGGGATTGCAAGTCAGGGAGCTTTCTCAGCACAATTGGAACGAAGAGACCAAATTATGCGTGTCCGTTCACAACAGGCCACTCCGGGTTACTTAAGCTGATCCGTCACGGTCACAGGTGTGCCAGACAGGGAAATCGCTTAGGCTGTTACAAACGCGCTTAATCGTCGAAGGAAGAAAATGTTGTAATATTCTGAAATGATTCGATAATATGTGAATGGATGCCTGTTATGAAATCTTTTGCATAAGCTTGCAGGTGTCTAAAAAAACAGCCATTGAAGTTCATAGGCTTCGTGTCGCGGAATACAGAGACGAGTCAAATGACACGTAACCAAACGCAAATGTTAAACGTTCGGGACAGAGCCTTGAAATAACATTTGAAGTAGCATTGTTCTGCTAAGAATATTGTAGAATGTCCGATGTATTATGGTAAATGAGCTTGTAAATAACTCACAACGAAGTGTTTTTCGAGGAGTGTCGGCGCAGTTGTTTATGGAGAATCGAAGTAATTACGCAGGCTTGCCGAAATACTTGGTCCATAGCGTAGGATATTCAAAAATAGAAGCGGTTACAATAAAACCATGATATACTTTGGCTTGAATAAAGCGGCCTAAAATTACATAGTTGAGTCATGGTCAAATTGAGATTGAAGCGGTACTTGTTGCAGTAGTGTATCGTAAATCAGAAAAATTAATATGCTAAATATCAAAATTTACGAGCCATAATATAATTTTCTAATGTATACCTAAATCACTGCATATAAATATAATTCTTCTTTAATAAAGTGGCAGCAATCATAAGCACAAGAATGTGAACCATTGTCAGGTATCTTGTATGACTTCTTACGGAATTGTTGTGGTTTGCTGGTTGGTGACACCATCTCACGTATCGCTCATATGTCATTTTGGCACCTGCGCTGTGACACCGTCGTCATCTCGCGGCAGTCGCATGACAACGTTCCGTGATGTCTTGCACTGCGGTGTTCTAATTATTTCCTATGCTCAGTATTGCTCATGGGTTTGGATTTTTGTATTTTTAACCAATGTTTTTATAACACTTCGGTATGTGTGCGCACTTCGTTCTCCATCTATGTGATGAATTAAAAAGTCATGAAAGCGTTTAGGATCTGTTTATGATGTGCATTTTTACTTAAGTTTTTCTTCCATGGAAATTCTGCATAGGCGCTTTGAAGCAGCAAAATAATGGTTTGAACGTATACTGTGAAATAATACCAACAGCTGAAATCATAGATTCGTGTGTTGAACTCATTCTGTGATTACTTCTACGCCTTGAGCTCTGAAAGTATATTTTTATCCCAGATGGTGGTGTATTCAATTTACTTTTTCTAGGTTTAAATACTTCATTCATGCATCGAGCGCTTATGATTTGTTTCTATCTTCCAAAATTAGCTCTCGCCTTGCATTTTATTTAATGCATGAATTTTTGAACTTCGAGATTTTGCTTTAACTCAATATTTTCAGCTTACTCCATTGCGAAAGGGATTTAAAGAAGCACGGTTCAACATTTAAAGTTTATTGAGGGATTTCTGATTTAACTGAACTTTGCTCATTCGTAATTGACAATCAAATTTAATTTCTTATTGCTTGGTACTGGCGAAAAATGTTCACAACTTGTGCGGGCCACTGGTTGCATCGTTTAAGTTTGGGTCGATTCATTTACGTCGTCAAAGAACCGTTGATATCTTGAAATCTGCAAGAGAAGAAATTTTGGAAAGCTACTTTGCAAGTAGGTTTGGCATGAAGTAATTTCGCTGTCGTTGAGACAGTTGTTTTAGTTATTTGTCTTGAACCCTTCTGTGAATTGCTAATAAAATCATCAAGATGTATGTATATCGAGAACTTGTAATTGAAGCTCGTTTGAAGGATGTATCATGATTAGTAAGAGTATTGTGTATTAATAATCTTTCATGTTCTCGCCCAGTTCCTGATCAAGAATTGTCATTAAATCTATTTCTGACTTTTTCTCGGTATATCTGATTTAATTAGCCCAAATTCACAATGGAATAGCACAATTATGGTTTGCATCCCAGTATCCCGGATGATTTGGGGCTGAAATTTCCCGTTCCGGGAATTCCTTTTTTCCTGGGAATTCGCGAGATTCTCAACAGTATACATATTTCAAGACATTAGTGAGAAAATGACTCTGGAAAATCCAAAAATAATAATAATAGTGAAAAAATGACTTAAAATTATGCTGTTTTCCGGGAATTCCCGGAATTCTAAGTAGTATACATTTTTCAAGATATTACTGAGAAAATAACTTTAAATCTTACTGTTTAATATGATTAATCAATTAGAGAGCTCAAGATAGGACTTAAGTGTTTTAATATTATTGCAATTTACATCACTACACAGTGTAGTCTACACTATCTCATAATATAGTTCAACTATTGCATCAGAATTTATTTTGTGGTTTGGTTTTGCAGGTAATAAAGGATAGACTAATAGACACGATGAAAACGGCTGATGTTCAACCAATAATTCAACCGATGTGGCGATAGTATGTTAAAGATGCAACTGGAAAAAGTGTAAAGTGCGACAAGAATTTACTTTGTAAAGGATGGTTTACTAGTGGTGTATTACATCACCTAAAGAGTAAACCCAACATAGTGAAGCCTGAAACTGTAGACCCTGTTGCGTCAACTAGTAGCTGAGAAAAAGAATTCGTATTGGAACGAAGCGCCCTCATGCAAGGGAGAGCAGTAGTGAAAGCCCTAAACCTAAACAAACAAAAAAAACAAGTTTCGTAAAAGTACATCAAAATATTTCGGAAGAACAAGTGACCAAGCTTGTAGCAGTTGATGGCGTGTCAGTAAATACAATTACATAGTATGAATTCATTAGAGAAACCTTCTCAGGTAAAGGTTTTTCGCTCCCCAAATCGCCAAAAACTGTGATGGGCGTGGGCAACAACTTACAATAGCATAAATTTAAAATATAAAGAAATCCCGGGATCCCGCGAATTCCCGGGATTGTCTTCCAGAAATTCCGGGATTTTCATTTAGTTCCGGGATTACAAACCAGAAACCAGGAAGCACAATGTCATCTGTAACGTCTTGTCACCCATGTTTTGATGGAATTGTCAACTCTGGCTGCCTCTCGGGCACTTCTTTCGCTTACCTCCGTGCCGTGGCGGGCTATGCGTAACTGGCGGAAGTCTCGCACAGAGTTCTGCAAGGAGGAAAAAGGTCTTATTCAAGGTTTGAATAACGAGAAACTATTGGTTGTGCATATTCACGGCAAGTCCTTTAATCTTTAATTTCAATCATGTTTCCTGATAATGCGTAACCATAAAGTCGATAATTTCAATTTTCACAAGTTGACGTTAAATGACGACCACGTTCCAAGATACGAGTTGCTAAGTTCGAATCTTTCTGCCCAGGGGGGGAGAATCGAAGATGTGGTAAGGGATGGAGTGTTCTACGCCTGTATTTTTGTTTGCTTTCTCGTGAGAGTGCTCGGCCAACTTTTCTCTATTGCAACCTGGCTCCTACTCGAGCTTAATCAAATCCATCTCGTTTCTCTTTTAATTTTTTTACACATCGCAAGATTATCGCGGTTACACTTTGTGACCAAGTACGCTCCGTGTTACCTTTAAAACAAAAGCAATGCAATTATGAAGAAACGAATTGAACTAGAATTCGAACACCTGCTATGTTTCTGTACCTCTGTACAGTTGCGCAGTCGATGTCATTCCACAAGAAGTCAAATGAAATTCTCATTTCTGTGCAGTCTTCGTTGTTGCTCGCGTCATTGGGCTCTCCGGTTCGCCAGCTGAAGTAAAAGTGTGACCATTAGTTGCTTGCATATTAATTCTTATCGTATAAGAAATCGCGTGTGATTGAATTTAGTATTTGGAGCATACAGTGTTTTCTCCTTAAATGCTGTTTGGTTCATGTTGGTATCTACTTACAAGTTACATCGAAGTAATTGTTGTTTACACTTTCAGGAAAGCATTTACATTTCTAAGTAGTTTTACTGAAAGGGTTAAATGCTGAGGTTAACGACAAAATTTAGTGTATTCAGAAGTATTTAAGAAACGTTACTTTGTGTTGTTACAATCATGTGACTAATTATTTTCATCAATTCCGATTAACTTTATGCCACAGAATGGGTGATCTGTATTTTACCTTTTTTTAATTTTTTTTTTTCAGCTGAAACTTTCTTATTTTTATTGTATTCGGTAACTGAATAATCGAACCCACCCGATATTATGAAATTTTATTGTTCTTAACTCCACCTCAGGGGGATACAACTATTGTACTCGTATCTATGGGAATTAGCGCTCCCAGGGGGAAAATGTGAGGGCCCGAGCTGAGTTAGAGAGGCCTTCGTTTTGTTGAAATAACACGTTTTTGGGATGTTAAATGCCACCTTTTTCGGTTCACTGCTGTTTTTCCAGCACCAACTACTTTCTTCTTCGACTTTCATCTTGTTTTAGAAACATCTTTTTCAATTTACTGTTTCTATGCTCCTTCTGTATAGATTCCGCGTTCCCTTATCTCCATACTATATGGTGCCTTGCTCCATACTCTCTTTGGAACGCAATTTTTTTAGCAGTTAGGGATGCTTACACTAACATCTACTCTAGGATTCTTAACTCTTATGATATTATTTGAGAACTCTTTTTCTAAGTATCGGAAGGTATTTTCTCGTTCTCCACACTTCTCTATATGGTGTCCAATTTCTTCATTGATAATGAATAAGCATCTTCATTAGCAGAAAATAACCCATAACGGTGATTTCAAGGATATTAGAGAACCTTGGAAGAAATTTCATTCTTGAATAAGTTTCTCTACGATTAGAAAGTTCTAGTGACGGTGAAAACTTATTTACGTTTACGGTTTATTTTTATGCGAATACATTGAAAAAGAGGCTATTCGGTTTTTGACAGCTGAACTCCTGTTTACGGAGCATGGTATTGAAATGTGTTAACAATTCTCTTTAAGACTCTTGCTGAGGAATCTCACTGCAAAAACATGGTAGATTCTCTACTAAACGCATACTGCTTTGTCGGTATGAAAATCTCAGTGAAAGCCCCTAGCATTCTGTGTAGAAATTTACTGCAATAAATAATTTTTTTTAACATTTGCCTACACCTGTGCAGTGTGGCTCAGATTTTTATTTCTTTACGAACTTTACATGTCCGCCATGCGGTACATTGTAATCTCGTAGTGCCCAGGATCAAGAATTTTACGTTCCGCAATATATATATATAAATATATATATATATATAAATATATATATATATACAAATCTAGTTCAAAGTCAAATCAAATGGAGTATCAGTATGCTTTAAACGTTATTCTGAACTGCTATGGGGACACTGTTTAGAGGTATGCCATGGTTTTCTCGAACAAATATTACGGTTTTTGTTTCATTTTCTCATTGAGTGCTTTGTTTCTGTTTAATATATCTGAAAAGTTAGCTCCTTCTGATTACAAAGTTCCTGTCTTTCCCAGTGATGTGTGATCGATGTAATTAAATTAGATGATTCTTATGTCTAATTTGATAACTCTGTTTGCTCATTTTTGCTTGAAGCTAAAGAGGTTGGATGTAAGCTCATAAATTTTCCTCTTTCATAATCTCTCATGCTGTGTGACCATTGTGTCTGTATTAACTAGCGCTTTCAAGACGAAGATACGAAGTTTCAAGCGGAAGGTTAAGTAGGTCTTCCTTCGCCAAAATAGAATAAGTTTTTGTTTTATTAAGGTTAACCTTTTCGGTTCACTGGTGTCCTTTTTCAGGCACTCTAACTTCCTTCTTAAATTTTCATCTTGTTCCACAAACTTTTTTCAATCTTGCTGTTTCTATTCACGGAGTATGAGGACACAAGTTGTGCTCTGACAAAATGTGTCTAAATTAATTCCCTCAATTTAATTCGAAATGGAGGTTTCTTCATTCCTCACTTGGAATATCTTTGTTATGGATAGGGAGGCTCACACTGACTTGTAATATAATCTTTGTCTTCTTTTTTTTTAAAGAATTTTATTCGAACTTTGAAGAGCAGTCACTCCAAGACAAGAACTAGGTAAAACTGTGTAGCTTTGTTGAACTGCTAATCTTGAGTGTTTCGAGTTTCTTCAACGAGTTCGTTCAGACTTGCCTGGTGTAGAAAGGCTCTCCGATACCATCAGCCATGAAGACGGACTCTAGCGCACGGTCGGTGTAGCCCAAAAAGACACTCTCAGTCACGATGCCTGTTCACGAACGAGAACTTGTATTATCGCGCAGTGTAAATTTTAAGTAATTTCTTTATCTTATTCTTTTTTGGCTTGCACACATTCATAAAGCATACTTTTTAAAAACATTTTCGAAAATGTATCCTTTTGAACCGTCATTAAATGTGTTTATTATTCATCTTAATTGACCAGTCGGCGCAACTTCTGAGATCTTTCTTGTTTAGCTCCCACTTCTTGTATACAATCTAGAAATGTGAGCTAAATCGATTTTAGAAGTTCAGTAGATCTTCCATGTTAATTTGAAACGTTACCTTAAGCAACTGATCTCACTCCAGCTTAAGGTTCTCTTTGTAGTTGTGAGGATGTGTCTAATTTTCACTGAAATGTGCTGATCTAATGTATATTTATTCTAATTTCTTGTCCAGCCACTAATTTAAAATTTTCTTATTGTTGAAAGTCACGCTATTACCCCGTAAACGACACGACTGTTACTACAGCATGAAGCAGAATTGAGGAAATTTTTAGGTCTTGTGTGCGGCATCAATGAAGAACCAGCGGTTTAGATTTATCTGCTATTTAGAAAATCGTTATTGATTAAGCGTGCATTTTTATGATACAGTTCGAATAGAATTTTATTTCCTTAATAGCAATCATTTTGAGTATGGTAGGTTAGTTTTTATTTCTCTCGCTTCTGAGCTGCCGTTGCCGTCTTTTAGTATTCAATGAATGAAAGAAGTACGACTGGAAACTAATCTCCTAATGATCTCTGAAAATCTTTAATCTTTTTTGATAGTTTTGAATTTCACAATGGTTTAAATAATTTCTTTTATTTCTTGTAAATATTCGTTTGCTATTTGTTCTAAGTTAGATCCATGACATAAGTTGCATAATCGCTTTAAAAGTACGCCGTGAATACTTTTTCTATAAATATAATCCATTTGTGTTGGTAACTCTAAGTTTTTAAATTAGAGAAAATATTTTAATTGCTCTAAGATTCGCTTTCGTTAAACTTTTTACGGATTATCTTGCGGATGCGAGGGATTTGTGAGTATAAATCCTAAACCCAAACACGTCGGTTCCCTTACTCTTGAGGTAGTCTTGCTCCTGCTGGGAGTTGACAAAAGCAGGGTACCCTCCGTTGCGCTTGCACTCTGCCGCACCCGCGTCGAAGTCTCCCGCTTCAGAGAAGAAATAGCACGAGTCTTGGAACTTGTGCTGCCCTGCGGCGCACTTGCTGATTGGTGCCGTCTCGCAGATGGCTCTGTCGCAGTGTTGAGGAAATGCTATTCGTTATCAGTGCGCCATAATTCTAAACTGACTATTTGTTCTACAATTTCTTACCAGGAACAGTAGTGTCGTTAAGCGCACAGTAGGAAGTATCTACCTCTCTTAAAAGGCTTTTTATCGAAATTGTAGAAACTGAAGATCGTTTGTTATGTCTCTTAAACCCTTTAAATACTGACGGTTACTCTAGTCCCAAGTGCTTCCCGTTTAGGGCATCTAACATAATTTCAAAGTAATTAAACTAGTGAGGAAATATTTTGAGGTAACTAACAGAATACGGGAAATTTAAAACATTCATCGAACTATTTTTTAGACATTCCAGAAGCGTTCTCCCGTGAATTACCATTGATCACTTCTAAGTTTATGAACAGGGTCCGTGCAACATATTCAATAACCTTTCTATTTAACTTGAGCAAGTTTTTTTCTGACCTTCGTTCGTTTTCTGATAAGTTTAGGCAAAAACTTAAAAATTAATTTCTTCGATAATTCAAAAGCGTTATTTTCAATATTGAACATTTCTCTCGCCAAGCATTGATCTTTGAAAATTCATACATTTTTAAATTGAAATAAGCGAAAAACAGCCTCACGAGGGCATTTTCACTTATATATAGGGAACTGACAACTTTTTCCCTTGGTAATTTTTCTTAAGACTATTTGAATTTTCGTACTCAAAGGGTTAAACATGCTACTGATACAATTTTGTGGAAAATTTCAGATAATCTTGGATGATTCAGGCACGTGCACAAAAAACTTGTTATATTTTCCCATTTTGGAAGAGTGGTCGGTAAAATCTTAACATTTCCGCGTTGCTGAAAACAGCGTTAGATTTTAAGAACTGATGGCTTTTGGAATCGCATTAGTTCATGTCCATGTATGAACGGGGACAATTTTCAAGCAACTAAGACAAAAAGCCGTATAAATATAATGTTTTCGTGATTAAACTGAACTTACGCTCAAATTGATCTAGTGCAGTGCTGAACATATTTTACACCGACACGTTCTCTTACCTCTGCACTATGCCACAGTCGAGGTCGTTCCACTTGTAGCCCATGCCTTTATTCAACTCGGCGCAGTGCTCTTTTTTGCCAGAGTTGTTAGGTTCGTTGGTAGCTGTATTCCAACTGAAATAAAAGTTCAATATTATCAACTTTTAAAAATTTTCTTATATGATTCCAATGGTTACTTTTCATTACAGAGACGCCGGGGTATTAATATCCATTTCAAAACACGATTCATTATTGGCCAATTTTATAACCGTACGGGGATTCCTGATGGATTAGTGACGTAGAGAGCTTGACGTCCGAGTTCATACTCACTTGAGTGTCAAATTCTCGATGCACGATGTGTCAAGCGCATGCGGACGATTTTATGCAATTACGTCGTGCTCCTTGTGAGCAGAATTGGGTAATGCTTCTTTTTTTCAACAGCTTGCTTTCCTCATGTGGTATTTATGCGTTTGATACTAGGGTACATGCAATGAATTGTTATTGTCAGAATTATATTTGCTCATTTACAGCACTTGTGAGTGTTCTCTTTAAGCGTGCAGTTATCATTTTTAATTTTTCATGTTTAACTTCTAATTACTTCTAAAGTTATTTTTTGACCTGGATTACAACTCTCCGACTTAGCGCACTATCAGGGGAAAATGTAAGGTCCCGAATTAAGAGTTAGGTAGGAGCTTTTTGATAGAATTGAATAGGTTTTTCGCTTAGGTAAAAACATTTTTTTCGGTTCTCTTCTTTCCCTTCTCAACTTTTGACATGTGTGGGAACACACCTTGTGCATAGATCGCGCTTCTTCTTAACTCCATAATAAATAATGCCTTCATCCTTCCTCTGTTTGAACATCTATGTTGTGGTTCGGAAGGCTGAAACTAACTTTTAACGTAATCTAATCCAACTTAGCGCTAAAACGTGAACACGGGTTAAGCGATGTGATTCTAATTTTATTGTAATCTTGACTTATTTTGTGAGGCAAAGTTTCCGATGTATTTAATATCTCTTATTTAAAAACCCTAGTTTGAGCAACTATCATTGAAATGAAATCCATGAACTCACTTTTTGTAGATCATCACTCCGAAATTTTCTGCAACGAAGACCGATTCTTGTACATGATTGGTGTAACCCAAGTAAACGTTTTCGGAGGCGATGCCTGTTGGCGTGCGAGTGAATTTAAAAACACCATAAAATTTCGAAAACCCTCATTATGTTGTCTTGTTGGAACGTAAACATTGTCGACTTTAGGGTTTTTCTGTTGCAACATTCTATTGCGACAATCTAGGTACGACAATATTTAATCAATGTTGCAAAGTTAATCATGTTTCAAGGTTCTACTGATTTTGGTGTAAACCGCGGATTTAAGTCGTTTTTAGCCTTTTTAGTATCGACGTGAGCTTATATAAATAATTGCTTCGTCCCGTCAGGTAGTGTTTCTAGCTGAAAGAATTTAAACGTAGAAACAAAAATTTCCGACCAGACAGGTGTACAGTAGCACCATTTGGAGATAAGATTGTACTATTACGTACTGGCGAGGAAATCTTGTTCTTTCTGAGAGTTGACGAATGCAGGGTACCCTCCCTTCCTCTTGCACTCGGCGGCAGCATTGCCAAAGTTTGCTCGTCCTGAGAAGAAGTAGCAAGAATCCTCGAACTTGTATTGTCCATCGGCACACTTTGGCTCCTCGAACACGGGAAGTGGAGTGCTCTCGCAGAGGCCGCTGTCATGAAAACGTATACATCTTGAATACGAACTCGATTAAACCATCTTCAATCTAATGTACGTTTCAGTAAACATGGTATTCACCGCTACTTTCTGGCTGTTAGTTGAAGTGCCTATTTTCCAGTGTTCATTCATTTGGGTATTTTGTTAACACATGTGAGATAGTGTGTTCCAAGACAGAGAAACTGGTGGAACATAGAGCAGAACTTGATAGAGAACCTTAAGCTTTCGAAGGAGCTAATTAGGTTAAATTTGATTTGAAACATTTAATACAAGTTCGTGTTAGATCTTTTGACTCCATTCAAAGGAATTTCTGATAAAGAACTTCACAACGGTTAACTATAGTTACACAAAGTTGAAAACAGTTGAATATCTTATTTTAGCAGCCCGTCGATTTCATTCAGTAATAATAATTGTTGTTTTCTCTGTAATTCAATTGCTCTTGTGTGCATGCGGATGTTGGAGTTGGTTTTTATTTTATTTAAATAACATTAAATTCAATTCACTATCATTAAGAGACCAACATGTTGTAATGCATCCCTGATCGTGGGGTTTGATCAAAAATAATTTTTTTGGTCTCATTTTCTGCTCATTTCAGAAATGAAGGTTACGAGCAGTTGTTCATTATCTTGTTTGTATCAAATTATAGAGGTGAAAATCAAAGGCAAGGGATTCAAAATGCATTCTCTTGCGAATATTGTTCCAGTTTGAGTGCTTATACCTTTGCTGTAACTGTACAGAACTGTAATATTACAGCACCACAACACGTTATCGTTGCTCTTTTCTTCGTAGACAAATGCTGAGAAGTACTCACCGGTTAGAAGCAGCGCAGTCGGCATCGTTCCATGCGTAGTTCCACTGATCGACGAGCGAGACACAGTCCTCTCCGTTGTTGGCATTGTTGGGTTCTCCTGACCGCCAGCTGCGGGAATTATACGAATCTTTGTGTGTGGAATTGTTGGGCGGATGTCTTTCGCGGGATTGTACGTATTCTATGGTTCCATTGTTTTTTCTGATCAGGGTGTTTTAAATTTATTAAGCTGTATTTGTAAGTGGACTCTCCGCCAAAACTTAGTGCCAAAATACGACGCTTGCTATTTTGAAGCGAAATGATTGTTGCTCACATGCATCTATTTGTTTGGGGAGCTGATTTAAAAAGTGCAATTTTTTATTCCATGTCCACAACTACAACCTTTTTTGGAAGTATTTCTTCCATTTATATTTCTTTAGTGCTCAATTGGTATTACGTCAGCCTTTTATTTGCTAACTTATTTTTCACGTGTTCTGTATTACCTCATAGTACTAAGCTTAGAGATATTGAATTTCAAAATAAAAAGTGTGAATTTTTTCATTCGTTTTTAGTCTCCTTCAGCATCTACTATATATACTCTTTTTTGGGAGAACGTTTGACATTTTCCCATCAGGGATATACAACTTTTGTATCTATGGGAATTAGCGCTCCGAGGAGGATTATGTGAGGTCCCGAGCTAAAGGCTAGGTAGGTCTTCTTTTTGTTGAAATAGAACAAATTTTTTGTTTTGTTACTGACCGTCTTTTTGGTTCACTGCTGTCCTGTTTTTCTGCACCTCTTTCTTCTTCAATTTTTATCTTGTTTCATAACCTTCCTTCTTATCTTACTGTTTCTATGCGCACGGGATCACTGCGGGAACACTCTTTGTGGATAGATTCCACGTTTTCTTAACTCCACACTAAATGATGCCTTCATCCTTCCTCTCTTTGAACATCTTTGTTGTGGTAAAGGGAGGCTAAAACTTATTCATAATAAATCAATCAATCGTTTGACATTTTACAAATTTTTTTATTGAAAAAATGATTATGCAGTCATGAGTTTATCCACATGCAAACTTATGTATGTTCAGTCAACAACAATTCTGTTTTTTATGCTAGGAATCTATTCGAGTTAAATGTCATGTATCCATTAGAACTTGGTTCTATCCGCTCGAATTTGCGCTAATTTTACTTGTGTTGTTTAGCTGCAAGGCACTGGGTTTTAATGACACTGGGTGTACGCAAAAAGTCGAATATTTAATACGAATTCAACAATATACGAACATTTACAGAGAGTCAGAGTTACATGTAAATGTTTTATTCAATGACTCAGACGCGAGGACAATGAAGACAATTAAAAACTGGTTTAATTCAGAAAAATAAATGTGTACTTGGTGATGCGATGCAAGATTGTGTGGCTCTTAGGCCTATTTCACACTGAGCTGGCAAAGAGCTTCTAGCAAGCTCGCATGCGCTATCGAGCAGATGGTCTGCGAGACTGGTAGGTAGGAATAGCATTTTCACCTCACAGCTGAATGCTGGATGAAACGCGCGAGGTCAGTGTGAAAGCAACGGCTCGTAATAGTGCTATTCGCACTAGTATCGCAGTCTATCATCTAGGTAGCTCATGCGAGCATCCCAAATGCTGCTTTGCTAGCTGAGTGTAAAATGGGCCTTACATTGAAGGAACTAACGACCGTCAAGGAGGAATGACTAAAAATTATTAGGTTTATTCCTATCGCAGCCATTGACGTTGAATTAAACAACAGCGATTAAATCTTGTATATGATGAAATGATTTTAAGATGTGCAAGTACTTAACGATAACTTCATGTTCTCCTCATTTCAGGGCCTCCGATGGTCGATGGAGTTACATTTCTGGTAAAATGCTAGTTAGTTGATCTCGTATTTTCGATTATTCTTAACACAGTTTGGATTTTAAATGAGTGTTCATTCAGATGAAGGGTTATTAGCGCACTCACTTGGTGAAGTAATTGCGTCCTAGTCCCGGTGCAGTGAATAGTCCTTCCTGTCGCTGATCATTGAGCTCGATCCAAACGCTCGTGGACAGAGCTCCTGCTCAGGAAAGTGGAGAACTTTTTAAAAACCATCTCCGTGTTTTAATGATTTTAATGAGGGCGGTTTGTCGATTCTAGTTTATTTTCTTTTTCTTCGCAATAGCCAAAGGGCGATATTAATTTTAGTATAAGCTTTCGGCGATTAACTTTAAACTTCATCTTGTTACAGATATCTTTGGTGCTATTCCACACTCAAAATGTTACGTAGAGTATTCCTATATGACAAATTCACGTATTCTTTTGTCGTCTATACTGATTTTTTTGCCATTGAATGCAAAAGCAGTTGGACGTGCTGCACCTCTCAGGGAAATACAACTATTGTATCTATGAGAATTAGCTCTCCCATGGCTGCAGGGGAAAATGTGTGAGGGCCAGAGCTGAGAGTTAGGTAGGCCTTCTTTTTATGTTAAAGACTACGTTTTTCCGATTCAATGCTGTCCTGTTTTTCAGCACATACTACTTTTTTCTTCAACTTTTATCTTGTTTCTTTTTCTTAAACTTCTTTCTCAATTTTCTGTTTCTATGCCTCTTTTGCGTAGATTCCGCGTTCCCTCATCTCCATGCTAAATGATGCCTTCTTCCTTCCTCTCTTCGAAACTTTTTTTTTAGCGTTTAGGGAGGCTTAAATTAACATCTAATCTAATCTGTATGTGCTGCAGTTGGTCTTCTATTGTTTGTTGTACAACATTGTGTGTCTACTAATTTTCTGCTCTGACTCTAGGTTTTAGCTGAAATTGAAAGCTAAAAACTGAACGCTAACTTTCAAATGATCTCTTGATTTACTGTTTTTTCCCTTGTGAGTGTTCTGATAATGCTTATCAGTAGTCCCGAATTGTTCCGTATGAGTTCAGCAGCTTTTTTAGTTTTTAATTTGGTTGTTTGTACACTTTCCTGTTAATTGGATATTTTTTGTTTCTTCTTCCATCCTTTATTGGCTCATTCGCCTACGTTTTTTCGAGTGCAACGGGTTTCTGATAAACCTGAGCACGATTATGAATCAAAATATTTCGGTTCTTCGTTCGTTAGAAGCTGATTTAACTGCACCGTCTGAAATATTTTCTTTGTTTTCCCAAAAACGGAAAAAATTCAAATGTACCTGGGATACTACAAACTGCTTTGTTTTAATCGGACCTAGACGCATCGTTCTAAGTCTGAATTAGAAAAAAAATACACATAACGTTTGAAATGTAAACCGTTAGCTCATCATGATAGAAGATTTCTTGTGAGAAATGAAGTTTTTGGATGATGTTCTCCGTCGAAGCCTTGGATGAACCAAGCTAGGTCAATTTGGACTGAGAAAAAGAGTAAATGGATTTTATTCAATCTCTGGGGTGAAGTATATCCGAGTATCGTATGAAGCGTATTAATTCTATTAAATCAGTAATTTATAGCTGAACGTGTTCATGTCAGAATGACTGAATTCGGTATTTATGTACACGCATAAACAATGCGCAATAGAATGTGCCACAGGGCTATTTTTTACGGAAGTGACTTTCAAGTAGCTCAACTAAGATATTTTGTACTCTAATATGACTGATTATTCGTGAGTTGTGATTCAGTTTAAACACGCTTTTGTGATACGTTTGCTCTATGTATCTAATTTCGAGTGTACAGACAGTATGCTCATACGCCTCTGTCTCCCATTTAAAAGCTAATACTGATAAAGTTTTAATTAAAATAGCCATTTATCGAAATTTTACCTATATAAAAATTTTTCAGAAATCATGCTTCAGTAATCTGCAAGTAAAATATGACCAGGTTATGCTGTACACACGCGAGTTATTAGTGTTCAAAATGTTCCTCACCTTGCAGCCTATTTTGCTCCTCCCGTGATTCGATGATTGCTGTACTTTTTGCCCCATATTTTGAGCAATACTTGGAGGCCTCGAGTTTATTGGTAGGGTAAGGTGTAACCATGTAGCACGAGTCGCCGACTAAAGTGAAGCCTTCCAAACAACGCTTGCGGATTTCTACGGGGGCAGGCGTAGTGGGTTCTGGTGTGGTAGGTGCTGCCGTAGTGGGTGCTGCTGTGGTGGGTGCTGCCGTAGTGGGTTCTGGTGTGGTGGGTGCTGCCGTAGTGGGTTCTGGTG
>JACJUY010004442.1:23078-33081 GCA_014220935.1 Platorchestia sp. MABIK
TGCCGTAGTGGGTTCTGCTGTGGTGGGTACTGCCGTAGTGGGTTCTGGTGTGGTGGGTGCTGCCGTAGTGGGTTCTGGTGTGGTGGGTGCTGCCGTAGTGGGTTCTGGTGTGGTAGGTGCTGCCGTAGTGGGTTCTGCTGTGGTTGTGGTTATTGAGTCCCCAAAAATTTGAGTCCTGCAGCTCTGGCGAAGTGCGTCTCTTGCTGCAAGTTCTTCGTCTGAAAGGTGAGGAAATTATTCTCTCTCTTACATCTGAATATATCTTATCTTGTTTCATGTGATGGATTTTTAAGTGTTTATCATGTTAGCAGATTTTCATAGGAGTAAGTGCATTTGAATTGTATCACGCGCTTTCATAATATGATTATTGCTAGTATTATCAGTGTTTGTTGAAAAGCAGCTTATGTATGAAAATTTGCTTGCCTGTTTGAAGCGGTACCAGCTGGCATCCTGCGAAGCGACCTCCTTCGAATATCACTTGCACCATCAGACCGTAGCCATTCAGTGTTTCAAACCGTTTGTAAGCAGTTCCGTCGCGCATAAACTGCGTGTGTTGAAGACAATGTTATTTATCATGTGCGTTTTAATTGCTTACCCGACCAAGTGGGTTTCAATGGTTTAGTTGTTTTGTAATTAATTTAGATTTTGAAATTGGTTGAATTGGTTGTTTTTGCGAAGAGAACTTATTCAATGTAAAAAAGATTTTTGAATCACTTGCGGAGGAAACAATCAGAATCGTTCGTACACTGAACATGAGTAACAAACCATATTCACAAAACTATTTGGGGATTATCATAAGTTGGATTTGCAAGAACGCAAATTTCTCTCTTCGTATTGATGAACTTCAATTATGTGCCATTCATTGTCATGACGTTCAGAGTATTTTTCGTCAGCAATTTCCACATATTTTGTGCGCACTCAGATTTCTCGGACATGCAACATCTATACTTGTCCTTAATATTCGCAAATAATTCATTTCTTTAAAACCTCATTTGACATAGGGTATTCACGCACTTTGTAGTACGCTCAATTAATAGGTTTTCGAATAATATTCACGAGCCCACTCAAGTTAGCCTTGCGCCTAATTGTACTTACTGTGTTTTTATAACTTGGGAACCCAATTGCAAAAATTGAAAAAGGGCCTTGCCATGGTTTCATAATTTTTTTCGAGCTTAATTTCTGATAAATAAAAAACAGACAAAAATTAGATGGTGAGAAAATCCGAATTTTGAAATTTTGTTCAATGACGCCTTACAAATAAACGCTAGATTTCATATTGTTTCCGCTTTAGCGATGCGCCGTCGGCCGAACATGCGATCTTCCTTTGTCTATTATTTCAGTTGCGCTAGTTTCACATCGCATGATGTCGGTTCTACCCATGGACAAATTTTCGTGAGAGCAGTTGAGCATGCTGGTCGCAGTCATCGATCTGGGCGTTTTCGCAGCTCAACATTGCCCTAGTGGTTCATGTGAATTAGTCATTCAAAATTCACGATACTTGCTCTGTTAATATAGACCTCCGTATTTCTGAGTCCTCGCACGTTCACAAGTTAAAATCATCGCTTTTCGAAGAGTGGAGTGCTTACACTCAGAAAATTGTAAATTGAATTTCGTTTACTCTGATGTTACTTTATTTTTAATTTATAATTTTTTCCTCATTTCATCAATTTCTCAACTATATTTAGTGATTGAATTTGAAAAATGGACCTAATTTTATATTTACTATTTTTTGATTACTTATGGAGTGTGAGCTTAGATCTCGGAAAGTCCTGATCAAAAATGTTTTCAGGTTAGTATTTTCTTTCGCCTCCATCGATTATTTCGTGAGAAATATATAAGAAGTATTATTCGTAAAAGACGTGACGAAGATACGCATGTGCTTTATCATTAATGCCTTGAATGGGTCACGTAAACTTGGAAAAGCAAAACTATGCAAATTACATATTTTCACTTTTTAATTCAGTTTTAAGTAGAAATGTTTATATTTTTTACCTTGACTCAGTATCTCTTTTTGTTTTCTACGTTACATATTAGTTCCTGGTTATTAATTTTAATGACTGACCATTGTGATATATTTGATGATATTGACCCAGATCTCAATCATTTGAATAGACTGCATCCAAACTTAAATGAAACGAAAAATTGCGAATACATCAATATTAAAAAATTCAATGAATCGATGAGAACAACCTGCAATGATTTTTCGCTATTATGTTGGAACTGTAGGTCCATTTATCCGAAAATAAATGAAATATCTTGTACTATCACTGAGCTGAACTGCAATTTTGATGTTCTTAGCTTTACTGAAAGTTGGCGAGAAAACTTAACTAAAGACCTGATTCAAATACAAAACTGTTATAGCCATCATTCACTCCGAAATAATAAACGTCGCGGAGGCATCAGTACGTCCATATCTAGACATATATCTTCCAAAATCATTGTTTGTGCAATATGAATCGTGAGTATATTGAGACTCTATTTATAGAACTAACAAAAAATAGTAAACGGATTATACATGGAACTGTGTACAGGCCTCCAACAGCTTGTCCTGTATCTTTCTTGAACGAGCTTCATAGTATTATATCTCAGTTTAACAAGTCTCTTCACAATGACATAATAATTTGGGTGGATTTTAACTACGATCTTCGAAAATATGAAAGCTGTGAGCAAATCTCAAATTTCATAAATGTTTTAGTCTAAACCCTACCTTCCAATCATCATGAAACCTACACGTGTTTCATAAGAATCTGCTACGCTGCTGCTCAATAATGTTTTCATGGTAGAACCAACTGATTTTCTTACAAGAATAATAACTTCTGACTTATCTGACCATTTCCCGGTGTTTCTCATCAAGAAAAATGTCTATAGTGCTTTAACCAGCCTATAGGCTGAAACGTACTCACATCGTTGTCTAAACGGATATCACGTGAGAACAATGCGAACTGTTCTAGAAAAATTAATTCCATCATTGGATATCTATCCACAGGACAATAATGCGATTAACGTTGATGAAGTTATACTAAACTTAACTGAAATTAATAAATAAAAATAGGCAAGGACAGTAACTCTCAAATCAACCATTATATTTAATCAAACAAGAGAATTAAAAATTGAACGTTTCGACCTCTAAGGTCATATTCAGCATCTGAAAAATTGTTCAAAAACGGAAGTCCATTTGAAAAAAATACTTGAAAATAAAGAAGCTATTTGTAATTATTAGTAAAATATTCAAAAAAATTATACATAAAAAAGTGTATTTTTATTTTGATCAAAATAATTTTCTTTACGACAAGCAATATGGTTTTCGTTCTAAAAAATCGACAACACAGGCTGTATGAAATCATTCACAATACTTTTATTCTAATATAGATGAAGGAAAGCTTGTTTTCTCTCTATTTCTTAACTGTCGAAAAATATTCGATTGCGTGGACATTTTACTATCGAAACTACACTGTTAATAGCATCAGAGGAGTTGCACATGATTGATTCAAATCATTCTTAACAAATCTAAAACGATTGGCATTGACGATGCACAATCGGAACTGCTAACAATCAGCCATGGAGTACCGCAAGGGTCGGTCCTTGGGCCTCTTCTCTTTTTGATCTTTATCAACGATCTAGTTAAATCTACATTTTTCAAATTCATACTTTTGGCGGACGACAGCATGTTCTCCGCGGCTCTTCCAAATTAAAATCTAACTTAAATTGCAGAGAGTATAAATAATGAGCTGCAGAATGCTTCAATGTGGCTCGAAGCTAATGAAATATGCCTCAATATCGATAAGACAAAATACATCATATTCTCATACATGAGAAATAAGTTTCTTCCACACATTAAAATTGGTGATGGTGAAATTGAAAAAACCAACTCCTGTAAATTTCTGGGCATTATACTACATAAATATCTGACATTCAAAGAGCATTTTGTGTATATCAGCACTAAATTATCAAAATCCATTGGAATTCTTCATAAAGTAAAAATTGTGTTACCTAAAGAAGCTTTAAAAATACTTAATCGAACGATCATTTCACCATATCTACAGTACGGGATAGAAATTTGGCACAGAACTGATGAAAATGAAACCAATCTGCTTTTTGGACTGCAAAAAAGAGCCATTCGAGCGGTAATGAAATTAGAATTTAATGCTCACTCAAATTATTCATTCAAAAGCTTAAAAATTCAAGCTTTCTAATCTCTACAAGCTCTCCATATGGAATTTCATGTATAAACATTAACTTATGATGGCAAAAGAGGACTGAAATACTCATTAAATTCTCAAACTGGCCATGATGATCATTTAACACGAAATAGAAGTTACTTCATACTTCCTTATTATTCAGAATCTCGGTCGCAACACAGTATCCTTTTCATTGGAACTAAGAATTAGAATGCAATCCCTGCTGAAATCCGTAGAAAAAGTTCTTACAAAGCTTTGAAACAAATCTTGAATCTCTCTTCCTTTCGAAATATCACAAAAGGTAATTCAAGTCAATTTTATCTCTCTTGTTCTACGCTTTATCTTGATAAGGTAATCTGCCATGATTAATAATCTTGATCTTATGCTCTTAATCGTTTTTCTTGAATATACTGTTCCCATCTAGCTCATTTTAACTATTTTTTAAAAATTAAGCATCGAAACATAATCATTCTTGTACGCCCCTAGGTTGAGTAAATTAGGTTAAACATAACTGTACACTTTAAAAATAGCTTTTGATATAGGATGCCCAAGAAGTCGCTGAACTTATTCGGGCCCACAAGTAGCTGTACTCAAATATGTTCATCGTACTAGACTTAAGAAATTATCTATTGCTGTATCACTTGTGGTAAATGAATTGTTCAAATTGTTAAAAATTGTTTAAATATTCTTGAAGTAGTACGAGATATCGTTTTATTTTAATGTTAGACGTACGAGTGCTTAAAAAAATATTATTTTCGAGTGAAATTACATTCTTGGCGATCATAATTTGTAATAATTTTAAAACAATAAGCAAAAAATATTAGAAAGTGAGATTTTTCATTTTTAGTTAAAGTAACTTTTTTCTTACTTGATGTTTTTCATAACCGTATTAATAAACTTACGGCTATAAAATTATCAGCTTCTAGGAACAGTCCTAAACCTGTTGAGAATACTTATTCGTCATACGACGTTAATGTCGAACATCCTCATAAATTAAGATCTTGTTTTTAGAGTACACCCAAATACATCGGTGTGCTTGCTATGAATTTGTATCATTGTTATTGCTCTTCAACATGCGGTGGCAACACTTACAAGTATGAAGACTGTGCTTTCAATTTACTATATCAAAAATACACGTAACTCCGGTTTGTGCAAGACAGTAGCAAGTAGGGAACACGCATAATGAGTTGAAGGATCGGTCGTTTAACTGTCACCAAGACGTAGATTTGTACGTCTTACAAAATACTCGTTACGCTAGCGAGGTGACAACCTAATGTTCGCCGAGGTGTTGAAACTCTGCACTGAATACATGCTTCGGTAGTTAGCCTCATAAACGAATAGTCTCTACAACAGTAAAATTTACACCAAGCGATTTGCGACTGTTGTAATATTCACAATCGAATACTAACTCCGATAGTGAAACTATACCTACATAATATTTTGAACTGCAGCGAACTAATTGGATATGTGCTACGTTAGGGAAACGCACGACCGAATGCTTGCTGCCTTGGTAAAACAACTGAAGGTTTGGTGCCGTGATAAAACCGAATGCTTGGTGCCGTGATAAAACGTCAAAATGTTTGGTGCCGTGGTAAAACTACCTAATGTTTTTACCGTTGTTAAACAAACGAATGTTTTCTACCGTGGTAAAACAACCGGATGTTTGGTACCGTGGTTAAGCACCCAAATGTTTTCTATCGTGGTAAAGCAACGGAATGTTGGCTACCGTGGTAAAGCAACCAAATTTTGGCTACCGTGGTGAAGAAACTCACCCCATCTTCTCCTGAGGGGCAGGGGCTGCCACATGATACAGTTGGAATGTCTGTCTCGTAGTCTACGGCAATGCCTTGGCGACACATACGCTGGGTTTCCGCTGGCATGGCTGTCGCCGCCTGAATACAAAAAAGGCATTTTAAGATTTTCTGTAAAGATCAAATGGCAGAAAAAATTAAACAGCTCTAGGAAACTAGGGTTATTAATTGAAACTTTTTATACAAGTTTTAGTGAATTGCCGTTAATTTGTACTCCTCAGAGGGATACAAATATTGTATCTATGAGAATTAGCGCTCCCAGGAGGTAAATGTGCGAGGGCCCGAGCTGAGAGAAACGTAGGCCTTCTTTTTGTTGAAATAGAATGTATTTTGTTACATTTTGGACCACTTTTTCTCGGTTCACTGCTGTCCTGTTTTTCAGCACCTACTACTTTCTTCTTCAACTTTTATCTTGTTTCATGAACTGCATTCTCAACTTGCTGTTTTTATGCCCCTTCTGCCTAGATTCCGCGTTCCCTTATCTCCATACTAAATGGTGCCTTTCTTCTTCCTCTCTTCGAAAGGCTCTTTTTTTGTAGCGGAACGCCATATTGAGGCTTAAACTATCATCTAGTATAATCTGTTATTAATTTATCATTAATTTATATACGATCGAACGGGTACCGTATCCATAACTGACTGGATGAAATTTTGACGTCTCATGCATAGCTTCCCTAAGAGAATTAAGGTATCACGTGAGTGTTTGCAAATTGACTATTGAATTGCAGTGAGATATTGGCCACATGAATTGTTCTATTCTTTACTGTATGTAATATTTCAAGTTTTTAGAAATAAAAGAAACATTCATAACTTGTACTCATATAAAAGAACTTTCTTGTCTTATACTTATGACAAATTTTTATGGGTGTATGTTCTGGCACGTACCACACCTTATCACACATGTCTGATAAAAATCAGGAAACGCCAACTAAAGCTTCACACAAAGGTTTTCATTAAATACAGCAGTCCGCACAGAACTCAAAGCAGGTGTCAATATATTTTACTTCGACTTTTGAGAAAATCACACGTATAGTACTCGGTTTCGTTACTTTACTGTCGTAAAAAAAGCTGAAAAGTGATAGATTGCAGTTAACTTTTTTAAAGGTGAGAAATTTTTGACTTGAAAACCCCTTAACCTTGCAGTGTTAGGGGTTTTCAAGTCAAAAATTTCTCACCTTTAAAAAAGTTAACTGCAATCTATCACTTTTCAGCTTTTTTTTAGAAATTTTTGACTTGAAAACCCCTTAACCTTGCAGTGTTAGGGGTTTTCAAGTCAAAAATTTCTCACCTTTAAAAAAGTTAACTGCAATCTATCACTTTTCAGCTTTTTTTACGACAGTAAAGTAACGAAACCGAGTACTATACATGTGATTTTCACAAAAGTCGAAGTAAAATCTATTGACACATGCTTTGAGTTCTGTGCGGACTGCTGTATTTAATGAAAACCTTTGTGTGAAGCTTTAGTTGGCGTTAAAAGAAACACCCACAAAAAATTAGTTGTACTCTAAATTATACACTTTAACGAAGAATTATAAAGAATTTTTACTTGAAAACGCTATAGACCAACTTAACATCACACTTTTTTGTTATAAATTTGTATGTAATAGTTTACTTTGTAAAATATAGCAGATGGTGGCGAAAACGAGAGATTTTAGAATATCAGTTTTTCTAAGATTCCTAATCTTGTGCGTAGTAGTTGGTGGATAAAATTATTGGTCTCGAAAATGTAGATTATAACTGTTAAGATATCTTTAGAAATTAACAGTTAACAGCTTTTAATATGATAGTTTTTCTTGACATTAAACTGTCTTCGTGTGTTTTTTCGTGAACTAACATACAGTACCGCTAATTATATCCAAGGAGGTGGTCGAAAACTTTGAAATAAATTTCAATGATTAGAAGCTGAGTTATAAAACTGACGATCGATTCACTTATTCGTCGTATGACTAAATATACTATAGACTATGTACTGTAGACTTTTTTGGTCTTATCTGTACTGCATTGGCGACTTTGGTAGGAGCTCAGTAGGTATCAGGAGAAGAAGATATAAGGAAGAGTTTGCATCATCGTGGCACAGTTGCTTCATCCATTCCTTGCCTGCAGGTAATATCATTGTGAGATATCCGTCGTATAAGTTCACAAGCGTCTCACTTTCGAGAATTAGCGCTACATTGTACTGTGTTATGGGAGGGAACTTTATTTGCAAAATATTACGTGACTGAAAACTAATTAAAAAGTGGGATTATTTCATCGTGTTGATTTAGAGTCCGTTTTTTCCCCCATGCGCTCAACCTATTTGTAAAGGAAATTTATTTTTGTCGGTATCTCTCTAAAACATGGGATTAATTTTTCTTATTAAATTTCCAAATCATATCTTTTAATCGAAATGAACTTCATTGTAGAAAGTACATTCAGGCAATGACTACTGATCGAATGTATTGTTTTGGAAGTCTATAATTCATTTTACAGAGCTTAGTAGATGTTCGTCTATAATTTAAACAAAAGTGAAAAATATGTAAAATTCTCAAGTGAAACTAATTTAGTTCCCCTCAGGGGGATACAACTAATGTATCTTGGGGAATTAGCGCTCCCAGGGGGATTATGTAAGGTCTTGAGCTAAAGGTTAGGTGGCCTTTGTGTTGAAGTAGAATAGTTTTTTTTGTTCCAGACCATCTTTTTTCGGTTTACTACTGTCCAGTTTTTCAGCATCTCTGACTTTCTTCTTCAACTTTTTCTTGTTTCATGAACTTCTTTCTTTGCTTTCTGTTTCTATCCACCTTGTGCATAGATTCCACGTTTGCTTGACTCCCTTTGAACATCTTTGTTGTTGTAAAGGGAGGCTATAACTGTCTTATAATTATTCAATCGCTAATTTAGTTCTGTTCCTTCTTTTGAACGTGAAGGCTGCCTGTGAATTCGAATATACTTCTCATCACGAAAGTTTTTCCAATTTTCTAAATTTTTAAGTGAACTTCACTCCAAACTGCAACAAATACACACATGAACGTATTTTTCCGAAGGCATTTTGGGTGTCAAAGTGCTCTTATTTTTTTCGATTTTTTTTTCCAACACGGAACTGAGCCGACATGTTACCTGGTTCCCTAAACAATTGAATTGAAATACTCACAGCGATTAGAGCTGCTGCGAAAAGAACCTTGAACGCCATGAGTGGGCCAGTGCTGATGTGGCCTCCAGTGCTGATGTATATCGGCTCGCGGGGCGGGATGTCTTCTTAATATACACGCTGATCTCAGTAGAGGTCTGCGCATTGCTCAGGTGCGTGTTGTTCCCTTTGATTGTCTGCCTGAAATGTCCCTGATTAGCTAATTAAAACGAACACGAGTCAACACTTGCGCTTCATTGTTACGAATTTCTGGTTTTCTGCTTCTGTGAAGGTAGCTTTGTAAATTAATGCGCCATGCACGTGCGTCTAGTTATGTCCTTTTATGCACCTGCACCTCGTTACTCTGTATGCACCTGCGCCTAGTTATGTCCTTTATGCAGTTGATCAACAGGACTAACGATTTATTGGGTTGTTGCAGGATTGAATGTTACGTGCAAAATCGGGGTAATTGAGAAACATAGTTGTTCAAATTGTAAATGAGATAGAAACATTTGAGCGTCGTCTTAACGGGGTAAAATAAACTAAAACATGACAGAATTTTTTACTTCAAGCTAATTAAGCATTCCTTAGTGACATTGCGATAATTTCCCCCGTAGCTGTACGAAATTGGGGATCTAATTATTAGTCAGTAATTCTTGTTATACAGGGTGTTCGTGAAACTCTTGGTACAAACTTCGGCTACTAGTATAAAATACAAATTTAAACACTTTTTCATCAGAGAAAAAATACCGAAAAACGCTTAGTTTTTTAATTATTGGGCTTAAAAGTTTTTAATGCTACGCTACAAGAACACAACAGCGATTTCGCAACAGACATGAATATAGGCAATATGGGGAATTAGAATGAACAAGTGTTGGCAGAATCGAACATGTTTTATTTACAGTTTAAAA
>JACJUY010004442.1:38270-54616 GCA_014220935.1 Platorchestia sp. MABIK
CACAGCTTTCATATTGTAGAAGATCGTAGTTGAAATCCCCGCAGATTATTATGTCATTGTATAGAGATTTGTTAAACTGAGATATTATGCTTTGAAGCTCGTTTAGGAAAGAGACGTTACAAGCTGTTGGGGGGCTAGATACAGTCCCAAGTATGATCCATTTACCATTTTTCGTTAGTTCTATAAATAGAGTCTCAATATGTTCACTATTCATGGTTGCATTTAAAATGATTTTCGAAGATATGTGTTTAGATATATACGTACTAATGCCACCGCCACGTTTGGTATTACGGAGTGAATGATGGCTATAATAGTTTTGAATTTGAATCAGGTCTTTAGATGAGTCATCTAGCCAACTTTCGGTGAAACTAAGAACATCAAAATTGCTGTTCAGCTCAGTGATGGTACAAGATATTTCATCTATTTTCGGATAAATGGATCTACAGTTCCAACATAAAAGGGAAAAATCGTCGCAGGTTTTTCTCATCGATTCATTGAATTTTTCAATATTTAGGTATTTACAATTTCCAGTTTCATTTAGGTTGGAATGCAGTCTATTCAAGTGATTGAGATCTGGATCAATATTTACGAATACATCAACATGGTCAGTCATTAATATTTAAAAACAGTTATTAAAATATGACGTAAAAGTAAAGACAAAAAAAAAAAATAGGAAAAAAATGATTCAGACCACAGGGTCAAGATAAAATAAGGACATTCCTACTTCTAATTAAATTTTAAAAAAATGAAGAGAAACTAAAACACACAGAGATTATTAGTCTAAATTGTCTAAAACCTAGTATGATCTCATAAGGAGAGCGCAAACTCAGTCCATGAGCGGGAGCATTAGGGATCATAAATTGCGAATAATGTAGTTACAAGGCTGTCATACCAGTGGTATTCGTATATAACACATAAGATGTAGCAAAGGACGAAATGGATTTGAATCGAAGTGACAGCGAAATTATTTAATTAATATAAAGGCCTTTGGTATCTAAGTTAATTTCAGATTTAGAAACACATGTGGCAACACATAGTTTAAGTCTGAACAGCAAATTCGGTATGAGCATTCGATAAAAAAAATGAGAAAAAAGAAAGAAATTTAAAAACAATTTAGTAAGCAGCAAACAAAGCTGCTAGTTCAATGTAGGTACCTTGAAGAGGTAAAGACGATTCTATCCGAAAACAAAGAAGAAATCCGGGAGACAGAGATAGAAATATTAAAACCATTAGGTCAGTACATTAAAAATACTAATTACGAATGATTTCTTCTGAGGACTTGCCGATATGCTGCAGTAAATACTGATTAAGTGCTTCGGGCGTGTTGATGCTCAGAGGTTTCGGAGTTGCTTTTCCAGGTATCTTCGGAGAGTAGACGTTGATGTTGCCATCTAGACTTCTTGCGAGTCCAATTTGTTCCGGAAATTTTCGCTTGGCAATCTCAGAGTGTACATTATATTTGCCCGCGAAGGGATGAGATATTCATTAATGTAGAATTTCGGTTTAGTTACACGGCAGGCTGTCAAAACTTCTTGCTTCTTTTCGTATTGTCGCAGCTCAAAAGTAATGTTTCTCCTATCGACGTTTCCAGGTGCAGGTTTTTTCCCCAACCTATTCGCTGTAGTGATGTCAGAGTTAGTTAGGTTGATGTTGATTTTGTCCTTCAGGAGCCGGCATACAGTTTCTTTACAGTCTTCTGCAGAATCTGATTGCGGTAGTACCCCTGAGATAACCAGAGTGCATTTTTTGTTTTCCAACTCTTCACGTTCTTCCTTCCTCTCGAGTCTCGAGTTATGTTTTATTTTCATATCTAAATGGCGTATTTCAAAAGTAGTGACACCTCAATGGGCAGGTTTGTTAATATAAGTTCACCGACTGATGCAAATAGGAGAGGTTGAGAAGAAAGAAAACTGATTGACGTCATTGTATTCAAACATGTTTTTACAGAAGATTTTATCTGGTTTTATGGTTTTCAAAGTTTTTTGAAGGTATATCTAGCTAGAAATTATGTGACTCGAAAAGGCACAATGGTATAGATTAGGTAGTCAGTTTTATTTATATATTTGTATATAAGTAAGAAGTAGTTTGTTCATCTTAATGCATGATTTATATGCGTCCTGTGTGTAAGCTTCGCTTCGATTTAGCACATTTGATTTCCACTTTTCAAAAAGTAACTATGAAATATCGGTATCATCCACCTAGGATGATGCCGATGTTTCATAGCTATTCCTTTGTGTTCTAATATATCTTGGAGAGAGAACGAAGGTGTTTTTGTGTCGTTTGATGCAGATGCTGTATTACACTGAAGTTACTTCCAAGGTTTGGCTATATTAACTATCAAAGAATTTTATTGATAAGGTATAATGTTTCCATTGATTTTTTCTTTGTCAATATATTTTCGTTTGTACAACACTTAAAGTTTCGTATTTACTAAAACATTTTGTTCTCAACACTAGTTAGATCAACAAGATGGCTTGCATAATACTGCGTATTGAAGACATTTTCCACATTGAGAATATTTCAATTTATTGTTGTTCTTCGAAAAGTGACCCAAAGTACGCAACACATCTTGTGCATAGATTCCGCGTTTCCGGAACTTTGACCTGAGAAAAAATTCAATGTCAAGAGTAAAAAAATAAGACTGCGCAGTTGCGGCTGGAGCACGGCGGCAGCGACATCTGCCAGGTGCTGCACTGGCTGCTGCGCAAGAGCGGCTTCCCGCGCTCCCTGGACCCTGCGTCCTGCGCTGCTGACGCCACCCTCCTTGAGGCAGTCAAGCACTCGGCCTGCCATGTGGATCTCGTGAGTGCCTGTTGTACATCCCAGTCGTGTTGATGTTGATCTCGTGAGTGCCTGTTGTACATCACAGTCGTGTTGATGTTGATCTTGTGAGTGCCTGTTGTACACCACAGTCGTGTTGATGTTGATCTTGTGAGTGCCTGTTGTACATCATAGTCGTGTTAATGTTGATCTTGTGAGTGCCTGTTGTACATCATAGTCGTGTTAATGTTGATCTCGTGATTGGCTGTTGACTAATGGCTGCCATGGTGATCTCGTGAAAGGTCATTGGTACATCAGTGATGGTTTCGTGAGTGGTCGTTAGACGCATCGCCAGCATCTGCTGAGTGGCCATTAAATATCGTGTATGTCATGTTCATCTGATATGTTTCACTAGATGGGCGTTACATTGATTGCTGTTCCCCTCATGGGGATACAACTATTGCATCTGTGGGATAAGCACTCCCAGGGGGAAAATGTAGGGTCCCGAGCTGAGAGTTAGTCTTTCTGTTGGAAAAAATGTATGTGTTTTGTTTAAGTGCATAGTTTTTTGGTTCACTGCTGTTCTGTTTTTCAGCGCCTCTGATTTTCTTCTTCATCTTTTATCTAGTTTCCTCACATACTTTCCTTCTTAACTTACTCTTTCTATGCGCACAGGATCCTATGCGGAAACGCATCTTGTGCATAGATTCCGCGTTACCGTAACTCCATACTAATTAGTGCCTTCATTATTCCTCTGTTTGAAAATTTTTGTAGCCAAGGGTGGCTGAAACTAACTTATAACCAATCATAGTCATTGACCTCTGTGTGATTAGTCGAAATTGGTTTGAAAAGTTAACTCATTCGATTTGCTGCACATTTTAGGACAGGAATTTTTTAACATGGTCAATTATTTGGTGAGCGATTAACCGTGCCTGCATCACACGTTTCTGAATATGAATTAAAAAAAGAAAGGAAAACTGTTTCCCCTAAAATGTTGATACATGAAATACAATTCAACGAATTGAATTTCGAATATTTCGCAACACAAAGTCCTAAACTGATAAACAAACCATAAGAAGTACACAACTGCCATATCAGAGGTTAAATATATAATTGAGAAAAAAATGCTATCTTGTTGACATTTTCCCAGAGCACGAAGACTCGGAGCTTATAAATACCGTAAATACTGATGAGAAACTTCCCCTACACTCACACATGAGCTTGAGCTTTTGCATTAGCCGTTGATATTGTTGAAAGTATAATGGGTGATAGTAAATGATTAGGCATTCAAAACTAAGAAAAATTTATATATAGGAAATTTGAAATTAATAATTTGTGCACACACATCAACAAGCGCTTACCTAGTAACTATCTGTAAATATCCTTCCAGAATAATGCTGGCACAAAAGGTTCTCATGATTAAGAAAGGAAGGCAAACAAAAACATTTTGTATCACGAAAAAAAGTTAAAAACGTTTACATCTAAACAAGTTAGTCCGAGAGGTCAGCGCATTAGATTTTAAAAATTTCTTAGTATAAAATTACTTTTATCTAATTGTAAAAAATAAAACAGAAGGTATTATAATACCTATGGCAGTGGTTTAATCAACTGCGAGCAATGTAGTAAAAATGTGCTCTCTTAGTTCGTTATAAGTTAAGAAAATAGAAACTTAAAACAGTTCTGAACTGACAAAAAAAGTTACAAATTATTTTCTATTAGTGAACAGGGCTGACCTGCACAATTTCCCAAATACAGTGTATAACACGCAGGTTTAAACAAACACACACGCTTTAAAATAATTAAATGAATGACTAAAACCCGTTGAAACAAAAATACACGCTGAAATAATAATACAACGTGTGAGAACAGGGCAGGTAATTAGTTTGTATATTCTACGCTGCATGTTACGTTTATCTTCATGTATATTTATTCATCTTTTGGGAAGTAGAAACATGCGACGCTCACTGGGCGAGGGATAAATTTTCTTCTTAAGCAGTGAGCCGGTGTACCAATATTATTAACTGAAATACCTGAATTAATTCTGATTAATAACTTAATACTTCCTTGTTGCAAAGCGTTTAAATGTACCGTGGTGACTGTCATATTCAATTTCTTATGAAACTAAAAAATACTAAATAAATCGCGAGATTTGATGAATGTAGTCTGTAATCTTCTTGGCTTTTTTGCCATGAAATGAAACACTATTTTGCTACTCTGAATTGACCACTGTTTTGCTCAGTGTGCTTGAAAAAGAGATGTCTTAAATTGAAAACTCTAAAATAAGCTAGTTTTTTGTTTCCTGATGGAAACATTTAAAAATCGAGTTTCAAGTGTAATGGAGTACTGTGAAAGCACCGCATGAAATGTTTCAGATTTCTTTTTCTCTTGTTATTTCCGATAATGGCGTACAGACATTCAATAGATGAGTTTAAATAAAAAGATGATAGATTGATATCGTTCAAAAGTTACAAATAGCTACAAAATTTCTACATGTACATAGATTACGAATGAACATAATTGTAGTTTTACGATGAACGGTACTATTCAGGTTTAGTAAGCGGTCTTCATAGTAGGAGATCGCTTTGTCATGAGTAACTGTTGATGCTTTTTGTTTTCGTATTGGTTCTTGATAACCGATTAATATATTTCAATTAATTTAGTAACAATCATACATTTCTTCAGTCATTGTATCGTGTGAATTTTTTGTGACCATTTTTGAAACTCGAGCTGATGGAGAGCTTGTGAAATCCTCTTACTTTCTTGCTGTTGGACAGGATAAATGTGGAGTGCAAGAACTGCAACTTCAAGTGATGGAGCCTGGCTGCAAACCTGCCTCATACAGCATCCAAGTTAGTCCAGTTTGTGGTTTTCTAAAGTTACTTGGTCTAGAGCTGATGTGTTCTGTTCAGGTTCAGCTCATAACCGTGATACTGCGGTTGGTAATCAGAAACATGTTGATTGTGTCATTTTTACGAATTAAGTAGTCAGAGGTTTCGTTTATTGAATTTCAGTGTTATTTTGAGCTTGATTTTTTTTAGGTTGATGTTGGGTAGATTGTGTACACTTCTTTGTTAGTAAGGTTTTGAGACTACGATTTTCTCTGTGAAGTTATGAAGCTATTGTTTCTGCAAGCCAATAACTCACTGTTCCATTCAGTCAATTCTCTTTCTTTATGTCACTTTCACCCACCCAAAGCTCTTCTCTCTGCTCACTATCAGGTACCCTGACACGCTGAGTAATATTCTGGAATAGAATGCGAAATTCGTAGATAATGACTTCAATGGGTTGCAGGATAATTTCACTGGCCTAACCTATTCCTTGATTATTCTATGAAGCATTTCGTGCCTCGTGTATACTGAAGTATGAGCATCGAGCATGTGCGACACTTCTAATCCATTAGAAAGGCATTCACTGTCCAATACACAGCGTTGGTGAAGAATTTATTTCGAATCCTGCTTGAGAATCTTGAACGCGGCGTGTCGATGTGTACAATAGTACGTTTAGAGCTTTGTTAGTGAATAAGCCATCATGGAAGTTCGGCTTTGGTCTGAGTTTGGTAGTTCGCAGCCATGAATAATCTAGGTCTGACAATCAGAATTTGATCTCAGAAAATGAGATTTTTCTTAAAGGAAGTTGTTGAGCAAATTCTCCCCGAATATTTTTGTATTCTTTTTAATGATGTTATAATATGAAGGTGCTTAAAATGTTTTGTAAAAAGGTGTGAAAAGAATGAAGAATGAAAGTCTGCAATTGTAATTTTTATTTCAAGTTAAGTAAGAATTGAATATATTTTTAGTAAACGGTGAGAGATTGGTGATGAGGTGCGAGTTCATCAGAAATGTTCGTCTTTCATGTTTGATGCTAGCATGGAGAGATAACTTCTACCTTAAAGTTAGATAAAAGCTGCATCCATTACCTGGAAAACATGAGAGTAAGTTTCCGATGAGACTGGTATTGCAGATTAAGTAATTGCTGTGAATTAATTTAGCGCGCCGTATGAGGTAGGGGACGAGCTGCTGCTGGCGCCGCTGTCGCTGTGTTACCCTGCGCTGCTGCAGCTCACGGGCGACAAAACTCGTGTGCTCGTTCAGGCCCCCAACTCTGGTCACTCCGAGGATCCCTTCGACGACCTGTACCTAAGGGACACCAGTGTGAGTTTTGCAGGCCTTGGTTCCAAGTTTGTACTTAGCATGGATTTATTGAATTATTCTTGGTATTATTTGTTGCTTCAGTGCTCCTTCTAGAGGTTACTTTTGGGGGTGTTTGAAGATCTAGCTGCGCAGTTTTTAAATTTGAAGCTAATCAAAATCAATTTTGAAAAAATCGACTCATGCTCAAATTAATCCAACTTTAGTTTTAACGGATTTAACTCAAGTACAGATTTATCAAAACAAAGTTCAAATTAATTTAACCCAAGTTTAAATTAATCCTACTCAAATTCAAATAAATTCAACAAAAATTTAAAATATTTCTACTCAAGTTCAAGCTAATTAATGTCGAGTTTAAATTCAATCAAATCCAAATTCAAAATAACCATTGCTAAGTGGCCAAAAAGTTGATTGCATCCTTGTTAGTTGTAGAGATAATTTAAATAATCTTTCACTTGTTTTCATATGACAAATTAGAAGAGAGAGTGTTGCACCTGCTCTCATCGCAATAACGAGCATGAGTAATTCTGCAAAATAAAAGAACTAAAAAAGTCTTCAGTTTTTCACAGACAAGTTATAGGGTTGCACCCTTACTGAGAGATCCGGTTTTGTCTGAGACTTGTATCATACGGTAGCCACTGGACTTGAACCTTTGCGAGAAACAAATGCTCACTAGAAAAAGAGTAGTAAAGTGCTGTAACTCAGTTTTTATAGGGGCGGTTCAAAAATTCTGAAAACTCGCGTTCTCTGAAGCTATTGGTGAAAGCAAACTGGCGGAAAATTATTCAGCAGTTTATTAAAATGTTCGACGAAGTTCCTTGCAAAATTCCTGATGGTACCCAGCGCTGAGAACTAGAAGAAACATTCTTGAAAAGTGGCGCTATCTCTAGGAACCCATTTGTCAATAAAGTAAATTTAACGAAACAGCTTCACTTAGTTAGAGATCACTATGACTCGATTGTAAAGAAATGGAAATATCAGGGTGAGGCAAAAGGAATGTCCGGTTTAAAGATCTTGGGGAAAAAATGAATAAGCCCGTGACTAAAAAAACGTTTATTCATTAGCATACATTCCTCCCTTCCTACAAGCTTATAACTATCTCGCTTGTAAAATTCTATGTACTTAGAATTAAAATACGAATTCAATTCTTTTTCAATCTCTTCTCTTGTTGTAAACTAAGTCCACTAAAATGGTTCTGTAGTCCTCTGTACAAATCAGAGTGCAGATTGTCTGGGTCGTGCCTAATTTCGTATAATAAAACCTGAGAATTGGAAAACGCGGTTTCAAAGTTCCTCTCAGGCTGATTCCCTCTAGGAAAACCTCAAAATTCAACTTGCGGACTTGGACCCTTTTCTGAAAAAATTTCATAATTATGAGAGTTTAAAATAATTTCTAGTCAAAAGATTTGTTTTTCTTGATGTACAACAATATATTGAAGTTGTCAAAAAGTTCTAGCGCATTTAGAAACATTGTGTGAAAAGGTGAAACTATCATGTGTTAAAAAACTTTCGCCCGGAATGATTGTCTTCAATGAAAACATCATCCCACAGAGACGAGGTGGGAAGGAGGCGTCAGAGGGCGCAGGGGAAGTGGGAGACGAAGACATGGCTGGTGTAGACGAGAACCTGAACGGGAGACCTGACCCGTGCAGCAGCGCGGGCCCTGTGTTGTCTGGCCTCTTGTCGCTGGAGCAGGCCGTCCACGCCAGCATAGAGCGATGTGAGTCTCCCTCGCTAGGCGGCCACTCAGTTAGTTGGTCTCCAAATTTTACATTTCAAGTCGAATTTCTCTGCCTCTCTAAGTTTTACGTTTCAAGTCGAATTTCTCCACCTCAAGTTTTTATGTTTTCATCGACTCAACACTTCTCACTTTTACAACGTTCGACTTGTATATATATATATATATATATATATATATATATATATATAAATTTAGAAACATTTATATGTCGAAAAGCTCATTTTCTCAATAGTTGTTGTGTGCGTCATGCACGTTTATTATGCATGCGCAGACGTATAATCAATTTTTCTTCGTTAACTTGAGGGGAACTTTTTTCTACGGATTCTAGAGCTTTGGATTTCCTGTTCATTTTCTCTAACGTGATAAATAAGCTGTGACATAGAGGATGGATATTAATTTCTCCCATAAACATTATTTCAAATTTTGTAGTTGGCTATTAGGAAATTGGGAGTATGCATGACAAATATTCTCAATATTTCCTTTGGCCTGATTAACTTGAAAAACATTTTATCTTGAAGTAGAATAAAATGTGTGTGATTGACGGTTGATAGGAACATACAAACTTTCGGTACAAATATAATTGAAACCATTCGAGTTTTCCGTGACTCGTCTTTACTTTGTAAAATCTACTAAACTCAGTATGAGGAAGAGTATAAAATTATCTACATTTTTGTTATTTTAATATAGTTACTTACTTAAAACAATTAAAGAATTATTTTTCTGTTTTTTTTTGTACACGCACATCATGAATTTACAATGCCGTAAAAACTTTTTTCGTTAGTGATTCCTGTGCTCCGACTAAAAGTGGGTTTACTGTGCTACGTTATGCAACTACATAAATTTCTTTAACAATTGGCATTAGTATTCAGAGTAAAATACTTCACTGTTTGAAAGTCTTTCAAACATTCCAGGTTCTGACACTCCTTCCAGGAATAAGAATCAAATCAATTACTTCTCCTTGAATTGAATCAATTAAATGGCTTCTTGATACACAAAGAGCAGCCAAACAGCCGCAACTGATCAAACAATGATTAATGACCTCAGTAACATTGCCATACATTGGCAGAAAACAATATGAGACACCTGAAGATGTACTGGAGCAAAAGTGCAAATAATATTTGACCGGTTGGGCGTTTTGCGCATTAACTGAAAAATGACATGATTATATTAAGGAATATTCGTATGAATTCATTTTTAGCGCAATCACTCGTATTTACTTTTATGACATTTTTTGTGAGTGAACACGTTTCCAGAACTATGTTCTGCTGTATATGTAAAATTATACGACACAAATAAGATTTCTTATGAACAGCATTTTTTATTACTCGTAATTTGCCCTCATACCCTCGGGAGAATACAGTTATAATATAATATCTATGGGAATGAGAGCTCCTATGAGGAAGATGTAAGGTTCTGAATGAAAGTTTGGGCAGGCCTTCCTTTTACAAAGAATAGGTTTATATTTTGTTAAGGGCCATTTGCTTAATTTTATTTGCTCAAAAGAAAGGTAGTGAACTGAAATTTTTTTTGATGTAGCTTTTACAGAATTATGTGTACTACGTGAGAATTAAATCTCAGCCTCCTGGTTGTAAATTGTCTTCGTTATAGGAAGAATCCTTGCCTCCCGGCCTCAAATTCTTTCTTTTTCTTAGGTGCTGAAGAGACACGTCGTCGGATGTATTCGTGCATCTTGCTCGTTGGTGCAGGGGCCAACTTTCCTCACCTGGGCAAGTGGCTGCAGAGCAGACTGCCGCTCCAAATCCCCATGACTTACCGACCAGGTGTGGCCCTCTGCTTAGACTTGCACTTCGCGTATGTGTCTGGTTCATTACTCCGGTGTTGCTGTTCCTTTATGCTTCAATTTTACTTTATGGGCTCGTTCTTTAGTAAATATGCTTGGACCCCTCAGGGGGATACAACTATTGTATCTATGGGAATTAACACTCCCAGGGGGAAACTGTGAGGGCCCGAGCTGAGAGTTAGGTAGGCCTTCTTGTTGAAATAAAATGTTTTAGTTATCTTAAGAACCATCTTTTTTCGGTTCACTGCTGTCCTGTTTTTCAGCACCTACTACTTTCTTCTTCGACTTTGATCTTGCTTCTTAATCTTCTTTCTTAATCTTCTTTCTCAATTTACTGTTTCTATGCCCTTTCTGCATGGATTTCACGTTTCCTTAACTCCATACAAAATGGTGCCTTCCTCCTTCCTCTCTTCGATGCGCTCTTTTTTTTGTAGCGGTTAGGATGGCTTTAACTAACTTATAATCTAATCTAAATAACTACGGACGGGCACGGTCACAACTTATAATTTAATCTAAATAAGCTTGGAACTATAGGTGTGAAGTTTTGTTATCATTATAAAACAATAGACAAAGAGGATTTTTTTTGTGTGTTGTACCCAGTATTTTTCACAAAATAACTAATAAACAAGATTTTATTTATTATACGTTTTAATTTTTACACGTAAATAAAATTACTATGATGGGGTTCTTTATCCGATTTTGATTATGATTTGAATATTTTTGTCGTGTTGTACATGGATGACAGCCTTTTTTAAATAAATGGGAAATTACTGTTTTTATTCATGTCTTGAAATCTTGCATTTGAGTAGCAGTGTATAATTCATGATAAATATTCATAATCGTGTAACTATTTTTTCTAGTTATGAATCTTTCCCCCTCACGGGGATAAAACGATTGTATCTATGATAATTAGCCTCCCAGGGTGAAAATGTGAGGTTAGGTTAGGTAGGTCTTCCTTTTGTTAATAAAAAGTAGTTTTTTTATTACAGACCTTCAATTTTCGATCACTGCTATCCTGTTGTTCAGCACCTACTGCTTTCTTCAACTTGAATCTTGTTTCATAAACTTATTTCCTAACTTGCTGTTTCTATGCGCAGAAGATTTTGTATGGAAACACATCCTGTATAGTTTCCTCGTTCCCTAAATAGTTTTAACTCCATACTGAATGGTGCCTGCTTCTTTCCTCTCTTTAAGACACCTTTGTGGTTGTTTGGAAAGATTTAATCTAACTTAATCTAATATGTGAATCCTACATTTCTGTACGTGTTATAATGCTGACCATGCTTTGAGTATGATCGGTAGGACATAATGCATCCATGGAAGGTAATGAACGCACGCTTATGGTCGCGATGTTCATTGTTCTTTCACGCAACAACGATCGATAGTGTAGGCTACAATGGAATATAGATTTCAGATATTAAAATTTACTAGTATTTGATACCATGAAATTAATCGGATTGCCATTTCAACACTGAATTTATGTACGTCTTAATTTAAGTTAGGCTAGACGTTCTGATTTTCTATAAAAACGTGTGGATGTTGTGTTTAAAATGTTAATGCAACCTCTTTACCCGATTCAATAGTCGACCCTGAACAACTCATCCATCTATTACTAAGAATGACCGTCGTGTGTTATATATGTTTCGTGTCACGCTTTTATGAATAGAGAGGAAGAAATTAGCACTTGCGGTCTTGGTTTCAGTTCACCGCTAAATTAATGCACTCAATTTTGCTGTGCAAGTGAACTATGATGTCATTTAAAAAAAAAATTAGTGAGATCGAGAGCCTAATGTACTTAGTCCGAATCGTGGATACAAAGTTCGGCGGGGTATTGTATATTACAATTTACACACAGAAGCTCGCAGTTGCTTTCAGTAATGCTGAATTTCTGTATCTAGGAAACGACATGAATGGCTATAACTACTTCTATTGCGGCTCAAAAATACTGTATTCTAGGTGTTTTTAAGCATGGAAACTCCACTCGAACGAAAATTTGTTCGTGAAAGGTGTCGAATCCCATCACTTTTGACGGGTCGTGTACACTAGTTAATAATAGTTACATCTCTTCTGTCGCCTTGCTATTCTGTTATTTGGGCAGAACAACTGGAGGTGATCACAAGAGCCAAAGACCTCGACCCTGGCACTATAGCGTGGAAAGGCGCCGCCCTTATGACAGGTGAGTTTTACAGACGTGTAAAGTACAGACGTATTACTTACGCGTGTAAGTCATACGACCTACTCGCGTGGCTGTGTTTTATGTGTTGACGAGCCAGAAGCTCGAATGATGCATTCATTGAGTTTGAGGGCAGTTTTTTAATTTTTTGTTTCTTAGCCAAAAATAGAGATTGTGTGAACTCAGTGAGAAGGGGAGAAGTTTTGTTACCGCATGGGCAGGTCATGGGTTGTGTTCTGTGTGCTCTCGGTGGACCAGGCTCGGAAGAAACGCGTGTGTTTATCTTCTACTCCTGCTTCGGTGCCCGTGCGTAATTGGTGTATCTTGACTTGGGTAGCAACCGGAGAGCACTTGGTTTGTTTCTCTTGCCATTTCTTATTCCATTCTTCACACTTACGATGCTTGAAAACATTTTGGTTGAATATAATTTGGCAACTACACGGGATATCTTATTTTGTTATGTATGCCTGCTTTAAAAATGTATTTATGTTTTGGCGAATGATTTTCTGGCCCTCAATTTAATTTCTAGCTTTACAAATGTTTGCTTGCTGTTCCCTTCAACGCTCAGTTTATTTTATTATAGACTAACATTACGTTGATGTTCTTATCGCTTGATGAGGGACTGAATTTTTCTTTTACTCCCTCTTCAACACGTGCTTTTCTTTGCTTAGGCTTGGAAGGGAGTGGCGAGCTGTGGCTGACTAAAGCAGTATGGCATAAACACGGCATGAGGGCGCTGAGGGAGAAGTGTCCTTTCATATGGTGACCTCATTTCATCCCTATCTTACTGCGTGATCGAGGTAAGCTGCGGAAATTGTTTTCCGTAGTGTTTTCAAGGAATTATATCATTTGGGTAAACTAAAATGTACACGACAGTTAGTACTTTAAATGATCATAATGAAAAAGTTCCGTGAATGTTCTAGCCTGTTCGTGATGAAGAAATATACAGACCCGATTCAAGTCGCCCAAACTCACCAGTTATTACAATCAAGTTTATTTCGTGTTTTGATGCAATTATTATAACTATTATTTTTTCTTGCCAATTGAGATTGTCCATATTAGTAAGCCATCATACGCAGAATTTCGCGTAGATGCACGAGAAATTTAAAATTCAATAATTTATTCTAGGCATTTCGTGGTACTGGCATTTTTCACGTGTGATAATTGCCTTTTTCACAATGAATTTCAATGTTTTATATTTATCTTTTGGTATGATTTTTCTCGCTTTCTATTTTGAACTCATATGATGGCAGATAGTTAAATGGTTTGCATAGAAATGCCCTAAAAGAGTACGCTGTTAATACTGGATCTGAGACGTTATCCTTTCTTTATTTATCTTCGTTTGAACAGCTTCCACAAGTAGATTGTGCCTCTAGCTTAATCCTGGCGTCATTTTTAGGTTCGAAATAGTTTTACGCGTTCATAAAGGCTCAAAAGTAGACTTTTTCATTTGATCTGAACCAAATTTACTAATTAAGTCCAGATCAACTTTTAGCTCTCGGTAGGATAAGTTTATCAAGGTATTTCTCTACACGCATTTTTTTCGCCGTAGGTTACCTGACAGAACTAGGATTCAATTAGAGTTCTCGAAAAAAATATTGAGGCAGTTTTACGTGGACTGAGCCTCTTGAATTAATTTGACTATGTGAGGGCCCGAGCTAAAGGTTAGGTAGGCTTTTTTTTTGTTGCCGTAGAATAGGATTTTGTTATGTTACGGACCACCCTTTTTTCGGTTCACTGCTGTCCTGTTTTTCAGCACCTACTACTTCCTTCTTCAACTTAGATCTTGTTTCATAATATTCTTTCCCAACTTACTGTTTCTATGCTCTTTCTGCGTAGATTCCGCGTTTCCTTAACTCCAAACTAAATGGTGCCTTCCTCCTTCCTCTCTTTGGATCGCATTTGTTGCTGCGGGTAGGGAGGCTGAAACTAACGACTAATCTAATCTAATCTTTAAATTAATTTTCTAAGCGGACAGAAAACTTGATCGCAATAGCTTGACCTTTTTAAATTTTCCCCACATATTGGGAACCCACTTCAATGCTCTCATTGTTTCTTCTCTCGACGTGCTCGTTTGGAATTTACATCTATGAACGAATTACGATTCATTTCCAATAAAGAACTAAAACTTCATTGACTCTCAGTTTTCTTCTTTAGGTGGTAATTATGTTCGTGAGCGGCGAAAAGCATCCTGCAATTGTAATTGTCTCTTAAGGAAATAGAATTCATTATGAGAGAAGTGGATAAATCTGATGACAGCGTTAAATTAAGAACTTTGTATTGTTTCAAGGTGACAGTGGCTAACACTTGTCTCATGAGCGACGCAAAGTTAAGCCCGTCGTTAATATTATTTAAGTCTTTAGGTGAGAGAAGCAGGGCCAGACCTTACCTTTATTACATGCTCATTTCATTGACACAACTGGTGCGTACCAAACCTCCAAGATCAAGCTCTCATTTTATTTTTTTTTTCAATTTTTAGCATCTCTAGATAACGTCTCTGCCAATTCCTTCTTCAAGCTGCAACGTGCATGCTTTTTAAATTTGACGGTGATTTGGAAACGAAAGCATAACGTAGCACATATGGGTACATTTGGTAAGTAATGATTGGCAGCTCTAAGTTGGAAACATATTTAAGAAAACAGCTTTGGCGAGCATCTTGTTTTTGGTGTTACCGTGTATGACGGAAAGCTTTCTTATGAATTCAACGCTCGTAAATCAATTTCTTCCATGAGTTGGTGCTACGTCTTACACGTCGTAACTTGTTTTCTAGTAGTCACAACTCAATAGCTTCGTTTCAAAGCGCAGTAATTTGTCAAAATTACAACGACTCGTTTGTTCACTTAATTGAGGATTATTCAGCAAAATTTCAAGTTGTTAATTGAGAAAAATACTTATTCCAAGTTTCCATGAAATGGAGATTCTGTCATGAAATACGATGATGGTTCCACTCGGTTCCGATGTGTAACCTCGAAATTGAAGGCATGGGGAAAATTATTTTTGAAAGATAATTCTCGTCATTTTATTAATCATTCTCATTCGTAACTGAAGCATTGTATGTATATACTGTGTACATGTTCATAAGTTAAAGTTAATCTAATTTATTAGTTACTGTAGCATTGGAAGTAATAACTTCTTCTAAGCCGGAAAAAAATAATTTCAACGTCATTGCTAATTAACATCAAAGTTTCATGGGATTTTTCTAATCAGGAGATAAGTGAAGAAATGACTTACTTCGAAATATATGGCTATTTACTTAAGTCTGGATTCTTCTTACGTTGACTTGTACATTCAAGAAATTTTAAAGGCAATACATTGACAAGTTCGTGCGCGTATTTTTGCTATTTATTTCGTGAAAAAAAGGCATAGTTGAATTAGTTTGACCGTTCATGTTGTATCCGATTAGACTTACAATTATACCCAACAGTAATCAATTTAAGATATGATTAGCGGTGCTTGAAATGATCTAAATTTTTTTCACACACTACACTTAGCAAGATGTACTCAGGCTTAGCACAATACTCGTGATTATTGCAGACAAATTACTTCGTGGTTGTTAGAAAGGTAGAATAGGGAGTTTTCAGTGGCAGCACACAATATTAATTATAAAATCCAAATTTGTAACCCAGAAAGTGTAGAGGAACCGAACTCGTTAAGCCACACAACACGACTACACAGGACTGATACCTACACACAACACGACTACACAGGACTGACACCTACACAC
>JACJUY010004442.1:54674-69202 GCA_014220935.1 Platorchestia sp. MABIK
CACTTACTTCTGCTACTTTCGAAGCTAGCATTGTATAAGAAAATGCCTTTGTTTGCAATAAGTTATTTTTTCATTCCCGGGTTAACTACTTTTTATGTATTGACAACACTATTTTTTTTTGGTCGTTGCGCCATCGTAAGCTATGCGAAATGTTAGGTAGAAATTAACAGAGCCTTCACGTTTATCACCGAGATCATGAACTTCTCCTGCAAGGCACTGTAATTATTTTAAACTTAGTTACAGTACGTGGGTTAAGCCTCTAGTAGGCATCAAAACTCGATACTTTACCGAAAACAAGGCAACTGGATCTGTCGCTCGTTCTTTGCAATGCTGCCATTGCATTATTTAATCCGGACGGAATTCTAAAAAGAAATTCGATCTATTGTCACAACAGGTGATTAATTAAAGACAATATCGAGATACAATTCCTTCATTCAAATTCTTGCAACGGCACCAAACCTTCCTATCATTGCATAAATAGTTATCTATTGAATTGATTTCGAATAAGTTTGTTGAGCAAATATACGCGAAAAATACCACAGCCATATTTAACACGTTGACTGCGATGGGTTAAACTGATGTTTAGTATTCAACCCAAATTTAAATTAAAAACTTGTTAAAAATTATATAAATATCAAACATTAACTAGGCCAATTAAAAACCATTAATTTTGAAAGATTGTTAAAACTTTTTCAAACGACCCAACGATGGTTCGCATCGCAATCAACGAGTTAAGCTAAAAGTAGGCTGTTAGATAACATATCCTTACGTTCATAATACTGACGACGAAACAACTGGCAAAGTAATGCATCTTCTGTGAAGAGGCAGACATATCATTTAACAGAAATTCTGCTAGGCGCATCAGGCCATCACAGAAAAAAACGTTTATGCGTCAGAAAACTAGTTCTATCTTTACAGTAGCATTAATCTGACTGGCTCTCCTTAAAAGAATGCAAAGCAAAGTATCATTCGTTTCAAGAACTTGTTTTATACTGCCTCACCCTATGCATTGCTTCTGTATACATTTATTTTTGATGTATAACTGATGGCAACAGGAACGATATTAGTAAATCAAATTTGCTTAGAAAAGATACAAATTTATATCCAATAAGATGGTAGAGTTCTTTACTTCTTCGAAAGAAGCAATTTTTGTACAAAAATTCGATACATAGCTGAATTTTAATGACCTTTTTTGTGATCCAGCTACGTCTCTGTCTAAGATTCGTAGATTTCTTGAAAGAGGAAATGTTTGACGAATGCTTTACGTACAGAAAATACATAGATACAAACTTTTTTTTTGCATTCTATGTACATAGTTTTCTCTTTTCACGCATCGAATCATTATTTTAGTAAATGTTGACATTTCTTCTTACGTGAATACTTAAAGAGAAAAACGAATACATAAAAGGTTGATGTTCATCAAAGAGATTATCTCAACTCACATACGTCACTTCAATGAAAAATAACGTACGTCGACCAGTTAGCTACGTCAATGGAGCACACGAAGTCCCGACACTCTATTCCTAAATATTTGACCCGCACGTTCCAGCTTCTTTCAAATGTGCCTTACTATTAGTGTTAATATTGTGCTTCAACAAATTCTTGGTAGTTACTGTGCTTTTGGAACAATTCCCTTGTGGCTGAACTCAATTCACCTTTAATTTGAGAATTCGTTCGTTTCATTCAGCTTGTTAATAAAACATTTTTGTACACGATGAATCTACATCCGACGAGCCCAATATGCTTAGGATTAATATAATTGCTGGCTTCTATCGGTGGATCAATCAACTGGCATACTTCAACCAACAGGTGGTGACAACAAAACGCATGAAGAGACAAACTACAAGAGTTGCGGAGTCATCAGCTCGAGCCTTTGGCAGTCTGGTTGGCTTTATGAACGAAAAAGTTGTGTAAGGTAAAAACTAAAAAAAAAAGAAATCTACGCTTCTAAAAAAAATTGGTCTGATACATTAGATCTTTGGACAGCGATCACCTTAAAAATGCACGTGAAAAATTCTAAGGTAAGTGCATTAATTTCCGATTTCTACATGTTTAATTTACAGGCCCTCTGAACAATTTGAAATTTTTACCGTGTACATCACTATACCTGAAATATAAACTTCGAAAAAATTTGACGCATCATTCACACGCAGTAAGAAGTTATTTGGAGTACAATCTTCATGTTAACATTTTAGTAGAAGCGCACACTGTTAACACCCATGTAAAGATGAAGGTTCGATTAAAATTAAGTATCACATGATTAATGCATAAAAAGATTCGACAATCAACAGAGTAACGATGTTCTAACAAAATGGGTTACGCACGAAGTAAAATAACATTGCTAATACAATACTGTGATTTAGTAAGCCACACTAGTGACAAGTCATACATACATCCTGGATACGAATTTTCTCATTGCAATACAACAGAGAAATGGCAGCTGTACGGTTATTGAAAATTTTCAGCTCTATGAAGGCCAAGTGCGAACGAGATGTAAGGTTTTACGTAAAATATCACGTAAGCGAGAGGGGAGGAACTTCTCAACGAAAGAACGTATGAGAACGTTGTAAACTATTTTTTGCCTACACTTTAGGTTAGATAAATTAGTTTTAGCCTCCCTGACCTCAAAGGTATTCCAAAGAGAGGAAGGCACAATTTAATGGAGTTTAGGGAACGCTGAATCTATGCACAACGTATGTTCCCACACAAAACCCTTCTACACATAGCGTAGGGGGGTCTTGCCAGAAATTTATGAAACAAGATAAAGTTTGGAGAAGAAAGTCTGAGGTGCTCAAAAACAACGGCAATGAACAAAAAAAATTGTAACAAAATAAACCCCTTTTCTACATGACAGAAGGAAGGCCTACCTAAATCTATAAATTTGAATCTTCGGGACCTCACAACTTTTTCCTAGGACCGCTAATTCCCACAGATACAATAGTTATTTCCACCTCAGGGAATCCCCATCAGGAACGACGGTGGCCATCATAGGATTAAGTGAAAGATAAAACCTAACGCATTCACTGAAAACCCAACAGGTTGGTGTCATTTAAGTAGTCGGAAAAGAAGTGATTGATAACTTACGTAGAGCTATCCTGTCGGTGTTAGATATTCTGACGAAAAATCTGAGCATGATTACTTTCGTCGCTCTTCACTACGCTGCATGATACAGCACCCGAGATAGTGATTTGCTCTTGCAATAAATTTAGGCATAATTTTGGTTAATCAACTTCCAGAATGAAAGGCGCAACGAATGGCTTAAATTTTCATGAAATAACTTGATTTTCAGCATTGTATTCAAAAATGAACTTTTAAAAAATAGGAGGAAGCCGATGGAAGACGAGACCCGATAAAGCTTTATCCTCGTAATAGCAATTTCAAGTGTGGTATGCAAAAACGAGTTGGACCACGTTACAAGTTAGCACCTAGACAAGGAAACCATTTTTTCTCTACGTCAAGTTCAATAATATATGCAAAACAGCTAGATATTCCATCATTCTCATAACTTAAATTGAATTGTCGAACTTTCATTCAACTTAAAAATTGCATTGTGAATGTTCGGCTCCAAAACGTTCAGGAAACAATGTGGTCCCTCTCTTCGTCTTATTCTCGTTGTCTCTCAATTAACTGTAATGTTTCCAGTATCACGAGTAAAATTTCTGTCAGTAACTTTAGAGCGAATATCCATATATTTGGTTAGAAGTTAGGTCGCGGGTAAAACAAACAGTGCCATGTCTACAAGATGTTATTCTAAAATCTAAAACCGTAGATCAAAATCTTATCTTCTTAAAAAAAACCCTATCACGCAGAAACTCAGGAAAGTCTTCCTGCAATCGTAAGCTACGGAACACATATTTAGCAAGTTTTCCTCTTTTAAATCTCAGTCTCTTACAATGAAAGCATCAATGCCTCAAACCCTGAATACGGTGAGCGAATTTTTCAAGGTCACCTATAAGCAGTTGAAACTCGGCGAATAGCCAACCGTTTGAACACACCCTACCTTACTTCCTTATTTTCAATGTTGAAATTGACGCGAGATATCGTCCTGTTAGCTTAGTTGAAAGGATATCAAGTACCACTCATAAAAATACATAAATCTTTGGGCTCAAAATTCAAAACCATAGAGCTACCACATTCATGTTAGTCTGGACACAGACCAGCAGAAATCCCGCGCACTTTGTCCTAATTTCTAGATTTCTACCAGAACCCACAACAAATTCAGCCATGGGTCAAGAACCAATTTCTTGACCCATTACACATCCACGATTCCTGGTCTCAATCATCCTAAAACAACATTAACCCATTCTAGCTGAAGTCAGATAATCGTTAAAATCTTTTATGCACTGGCTCTACGCATAACTAGTCATTCATTTCTCCACTGTGTCTAAATCAATTGAATCTTTCCTATTAATCGAAGGAAAGCATAGCCTTTCAATTGGACTTTTCTACCGTGGTAATCTTTTTTTTTAACCGTACATACTGCATGGTATTTCTATCTTGCAGCATTCACTATCCATTCATATGAGAGTGAAAAACATACGCACAAAAACATTAAAACAACGAATCCTTGGTAGAATATCAATGTTCGATTCAAAACTCCTCTATAACACTTCCATTTGCCAGTCGCATTCATTCGAATTTTTCATTCATAGCTACACCACAGGCAAATATTGCTGATATCTCTCTCTCTCGCCACATTCGAACAAGATGATCTCGCATTGCTTTCTGTTGTAACCGCTAGCAATAGATACATCAATGATATTACCATTTTCTGCAGATTTCCAAATCAGTGGCGTTTCTCAGCGGAAGATTCTTTTCTATATTCAGCTCAACTATTTTACTGAACTAGATATTTGCAGCATCTCTTAGACCGAGTAGTAAATTGTTAAGTTCAACCTCTGACAGACGGCATCATTTTATCTTCGGGTATAGTATACTTTTGGCGGATTTCCATGACAGGCAAAATTATATTACAAAATCGTGTTGCCAAAGTTGACGACGGTACACCATTAAATGAAAATTTGTGACACAAAACATCATATTAAATTCGTCAACGTATTCGATAAATACAACGATGAACGTTAACGAGCACACTTGAAAAAACGAAATTTTGCTGGCGTGACACGTCGTCCAACACTGAGAAAAATCATAACGAAAATGAAAACTCACAAATCTACGACCTTCAACAATCAACTTTCGTAATTAATGATACTAAACAGAATACTTTTTTAACTAAAGTACCGTAAAGAAAAAAGTAGAATACACGAAAAATGACAGCAGATCCAGTATCTTAACAAACAACACATCTCACGTACTGGAACCACGTTCAAAATACTCCGCAAAAAGTTAGGTTGCAGCTATGGCAGACCGATTGTGACGCTTCATCTGAACAGCCGAGTTCGGCCTAGCCATCACAGTACACTCACTAAACAATCATCGTTCCAATTTGGTGTCGTTACTTTGTTTGTGACGCAGTTTCACTAAATTCCAATATTTTAACCCGAAAAGACACGTCACGACTTCAACAATATGGTTAATAAATTAAAATTTAAGGTCTGCAATATTCCCTTTCAAGAAACTTGTAAAGTTTACTCTAAAACATTGTATGATTAGCCAAATCATAACGTTTGCCGCTAATCCAGTCATAATAAAAATGTTACTTGTGATTAATTTCAGAGCTTTTCGGCTAAAAAATTTTCATCACGTACAACTCGAAAATAAATTTATCACTTAATTCGACGCAAAATTAACAAGTGGCGGTAACTATAATGTCAGAAAAAGAGGAACGTTATTCCCATTGTTAATTCAAATAACTTTTAAATTCACTGTAAGAGATCATTAATGTTACCGCCAAATTGCAACGAGCATCATATAGTGAGGAGTTACCACTAATGTAAATGACAACCTACACTCTCCTCTCTACTTTGGATAGCTCTGGTCTTGAAATTTTATGAAGTAGATAACTATCGCAGTAAATACGAGTAATGAGAAGCATCACAACCTCACTAAACTTCTCCTGTGAACGAGTTTCCACTCCATACCATAATATTATTGGTTACCTCGAACATCAAGGAGTCGAGTGGTGGGAAGTAGATCGCTTTCTATTCATAAATGCGATGCATTCATCCCTCTACTCGGACTTGGTTTTGAAGGGTACGTCGAAGGTCCTCTTGTAGCCGCTTGCTTTTCTGGCTCCAGACCGAACACTTTCCTTGTAACGCAGCAATAGCCACACGTACTCTCCCTTATGTTGACAGAAAGCGTGAAAGTCATCTGCACAGATATACGTTTAAAAAAATTAGAGACATTTATACGGCTAAAATAATAGTTCTAGTTCTTTAGTGAACGAAAACAAAATAAGAATTTGAGTTTCTGAATACTGAAGTAAAACCGGAACAAAGTTCCTCCATAAAATTCACGCTGTCGAAACTAATAACTGCTCGTATTCAAGAACATAGAAAACTATCAACATAATTATAAACATTTATCTAAATTTGAATAGACATTTTCCTTGCACATCCTCAAGCCGGTTGTGTTAGACGACGTCTGGCATTGTGCTGTCAAACGCATTAGGTCGCGGCACACCAAGGCTACTTACTGTTCGGTGATTTTAGACTCAGGACAAAGCTGTACTGATGCAGAATCTACGACATTCAACAAATAAAAGAAATTGCTCTTTGCAAGACGAAATGCCTGCAAAGGTTATATAGTATCGAATTAAAAAGAGGAAATTCTAGAATAATAGTACGACATATAAGACTTCATATAAAGAAAATTTCATAAACACTAATTTATTTACTCATGAAAAAGCATGACGTTAATACCTTTTGTAACACCATTATTTTCGTTGGTATTAATTTCGTTGAAAATCAGTGCCGATTCTTCGGGAGTGAGCTCGAAAATAGAGTCTAGTGCTTTAGTGATGCCGCCCAGAGAGACCTTGCCTTCCCCTTCGGCATCTAGTAAGGAGAAGGTATGCTGAACCAACTCTTCTGTGACCACGGGCTTCACGATCTCCCAATAGCCCAGTAAGTATTGACGGAATGTTACCTCGCCACTGTTGCTCTGCAAAAAAAATCAAATTTAAAATACGAAATAATACAAATTAGAGAAATTTTTTACGTACTATATCATATAATTTTTAAATATTATTACAAATGAATTCAGCATGGAAATACACGTTCAGCATGGAAATACACGCATTCACAAAATTCAAGTACGAGCGAAATAATTTATACTCTACATCCGGAATTCATTTAACGCAGGGAAGTAAACCTGGATACCATCTGCTCTGAGTGCAAGCAGTCACTGGGCTTTTCGTCAGGGAAGATCATTGACAACCTAATGACGCTCCAAAATAAAGGTTCATTCTTATGTCACATCATTTTCACCGTTTTTTACTCACTCTGATTCAGCTTCGTTTCAACTCTCGATAAGGCAGGATATTGCAAAAATATACACAGGCCTAAGGACTGAATACATTAAATTTTTGGGTATATCTTTGATTGTATTTCATTTTCCCAATTAGTATTTTGTGAAAATATTGTCCCACGAGTACATAACGAAATACAAAATGAAAATTTTAATATTTTGTTTAAAAGTTTCATTAAATAGAACTACACAATATCCAACACAAAATTTCAGAGATACAAGGTCACCAAAAAGTTTTGTCCGTTTTTAAAGGAAAAAACTTTTATTTAGTCTTCAAAGTTATCGTCATCAGCATCTAGCATCTTCTGCCAACGGGTCTCCAGCTGTTCAATCCCCTTGTGGTAAAACTCGGGGTTTTGGACGCAAAGCAGTCCGTGAGGACTTGGCGCAAGTCTGCTTCAATGGTGAAGGATTTCCCACGAAGATATTATCCAGGGAGTGGAAGAGGTGGTAATCGGAGGGTGCAAGGTCAGGTGAATAAAGTGGCTAGCACAAAGTCTCCCACCCAAGTTGCTGTATGGTGTAGTCTCCCACCCAAGTTGCTGTATAGTAGCAACGCAGAACTGGACATCAGGATTAAAGAAGAAATCGCCTGTATCATTAGCAGTTTCGAACGGCAGCTTCAGAAATACGTATTTCCGTACCTGTATTCCATCGGATGATGAAGTACCAGTAGCTTTTACCATTAAAAACAAAGACACCGTCAAAGTATAGCCCCAATATGGAAAGGGCATCGTCAAGCATTCTTGAAAATCGGTAAAGATAAAACTGAATGCGATTTCATGACAACCTAAAATAACTCCAGCATTGATGCTTCTAAGCTTGAGAATAAAAAGCAAGGCGAAAATCGCTACACGTATAGTTATTTTTATTAAAAATTATCATATAAAACTAAACGTTTCGGACTAACTGTCCATCTTCAGCAAAAAATCGCTGTAAAACGAAACCAAAGAGGAAAAAATTAATACACTAAAGATGTATCTATTATAAAAATCTAAACTTTGAATGAACACTAACAACGGTAAAATAATATAAGAGAAAAAACTGAGACAAACAAAGACAAACTGCCACTCTCACTGTGCTCGTCTCTGGTGTACCAATACAGTTGTTCACGTTGTGAATCGCGGTACGTTGGTTCTACCTGTCGTACCCTGATGACCAGAGTTTCCGAGCATGCTGGGCGTAGTTGCAGAACTGGTCTTCCTCTTGGGTCCCTCCCCACTGTCCTCTGTTAGATCTCATGCAGAAGAGTGCAATGTTCCGGTCTCTTTGAATGATTTCAAAATCTTGGCCGGTACCTCTTACAGAACAAATCTGAGCTTTCTCGAATCTCTGCATATATACAGAAAGAATCCTATACTGAATGACACCCAAAGTGCTTTCCCGCTTCATATTGCCAACACCTAATTCAGCTATTCAGTTTTTCCTCTTATATTATTTTACCGTTGTTAGTGTTCATTCAAAGTTTAGATTTTTATAATAGATACATCTTTAGTGTATTAATTTTTTCCTCTTTGGTGCCGTTTTACAGAGATTTTTTGCTGAAGATGGACAGTTAGTCCGAAACGTTCAGTTTTATATGATCATTTTTAATAAAAATGACTATACGTATAGCGATTTTCGCCTTGCTTTTTATTCATGACAACTTCGCAGATACTATTATTTTCATTGATTTTGGATGTTGTAGTATAATTAAAGGCTTTACTTAAACGACATAGGTATAACTTTCGGAAATTTTAACCATAACTCACATTGAAAGCAAACGTTTCCAAACAAGGGTAAATGGAGACACAGACATGTAAAAGAACGCTTCTAAAACATGCAGAACTTACCGAATCGAGCAAATTAAAGAGATGAACAAGAGTGGGTTCCGAGTGCGGCAAGTGGAGGTACCGCGCCAGGCCTGACAGCCTCAGCACTCCATCTTTGTTCGCCATCTGAGCGAACTGCGACGACATGCAAACTTCTACTTCCTTCAGCGTGAAGCTGCCATAACACAACAGGGAATAAGAGAAGGCGTAAACCCCAATTATAATAAAATGCATGTTTATTTCAGAAGCTAAGTGACAGTATAAGAATACAAATCACAGTCATCTCTTGTAAATAGACAGACAAACGGTGATAGTTTAACTGTCATAAGGATCCTACAAGTTTGTTTTAGTCGTCCTAACCACAACAAAGGAGCATCCAAGAGAGAGAAGAGACACTATTTAGTATAGAATTAGAGAACGGAAAATCGATATCCCATACCTTGCACATGAAACAGAAAGATTGAAAAAAATTGAGAAACAAAATAAACGATAAAGGCGAAAGTAGTAGGTGCTGAAAAAGAACTGTGGTGAACCGAAAATAATTTTTGTAACAAAACAAAAGTCATACCGTATTTTAATCAAGGATTATTTACCTTAACTTCAGCTCGGAACTTCGCATCCTCCCCCAAGAGCCAATTCCCATAGATACAATAGTTTTTTCCCCTGATGGGAAACTGATCAGTTAAAAAGTGATAAATAAACTATTAACATAGCACTTTAAAATAAAATTTGAAAAATCAGTTACGCTTAACTTGAACGTTTGAGAAATAAAGTAATAAATTATAAATACCAAAAAAGGTGACATATTTATTACGTTTACCTAATAGAAATAAATGCAAGTTATGAAGTCATTGCAGACCGTTAACTTTAAACTCCACGCCAAGTAAATTAATGGCACAGAATTTCATAATCGAACTCAAACCCGTTTTTAGTTACAAGTGTAATGAATTATGACAGTAACTAATAGGCAGGGTCACCAACAGCCAAGTCCTGTGGCTAGCCTAGATTCGATAATGGAAAACAAAAGACTCGGTGCAAGAACATGAAATTAGTACAAAAAGCAAAAACGGGACGTTAGTACGAAAGGTAAATAGGAAGTTGGTCCAAAAGAAAAAACAGGAAGTTGGTCCATTAGAAAAAAAAACGAAGTTGGTCCAAAAGAAAAACAGGAAGTTGGTCCAAAAGAAAAAAACAGGAAGTTGGTCCAAAAGAAAAAAACAGGAAGTTGGTCCAAAAGAAAAAACAGGAAGTTGGTCCAAAAGAAAAAACAGGAAGTTGGTCCAAAAGAAAAAAACAGGAAGTTGGTCCAAAAGAAAAAAACGAAATTGATCCAAGAAAAAAACAGGTAGTTGGTCCAAAAGAAAAAACTGGAAATGGGTTCAAATGAAAAAACAGGAAGTTGGGGCAAAAGGGAACACAGGAAGTTTCTTGCAAAGCAGAAAGCAAAAAGTTTGTCGCAAAACTGAAAGCAGAAACTTTGGCATAAAATGCTAAACAGGAAATCTGCCGCAAAACGGAAAAACGGTAATCTATCGCAAAACGGGAAAAAGCTAATCTATCGCAAAATGGAAAACAGGGAGCTTTAGAATAAGAAAATAGATGTTTGATTCAAAGAAAGAACTAATTTAGTGTGGAAAACGGGTTTTGTGCGAGTTTGACCCACTCACCCGTACGCTCTACGGAGTTTCTGAAACTCGATGAGGCCGATATGAGGGGGGAGCTTGTTCAACTTTGCCTGATTCATTACTCTGCAGTCATCGTAGCTGTAGTCGACAACAGGCACACCCAGAGCTCTGGAGAAAGAATACATTTGGCTAAAATTTCACTAAGATTCGTATTTTTGATGTAAATTCACATGCCGTTTCTTTCAATAATGTATTTACGAGCCAATTTCTCCAAGCCAAAGAATTTATTAATGACTACAAAACTGAAATCATTGATGTACTTATTTCTATATTAAAATGGTGCACGAAGCGTTGCTCATTTCCAGGTATTCTGAAGTAACATCCATCATTTTAGAACAGCATGCAAAAAAAACAAGATTCGACATGCCCTTTTAAGCGCTGACGTAGAATCATCGCGATAGAAGGATGACGGCAGAAATATTTGTACGATTGCATTATTTTTTTTTTTTAAACATTCGAGTAATTGAATATCACAGAGAATTACAGCAATATTTAACTTTATTTAGTATTAAGGATTAAGTTTGGATTGAAACATTAAGTTTGAAATAAACATATATAAGTTTGAATTTAGAAGTGGGGGTAATGTAAACCTTTTTCCCGCCTTTTATTCCTTTAATAAAGTAGAGCAGAAATCTTAATTTTATTCCAAATTAGATTTTCATCACATTTTTACATTAAACAAGCCTTATTTCATACCAGAATCAGATGGAAACTTTTGATATTTCGTATTGTTGGAATAGATTATGTTAAAAATGAGCTAAAATCATTGTTTTTTCAGGTGAAAATTGAGAGGCTGGAAATAACTAAATAGCAATCTGAGAGAAGTTCATAATCAACAGTATATTCATCAACATCAATAAAGATTTGTATGTTTACCATAGCAAATTTCTTTTGTTCCAAAAAAATTTTTTTCCATAAAAATAATAAAATTGTTCCATTTAAAAAACATTGGCAGGTCACCGTCGTACAAATGTAACATAAATTTTATAATTTATTACCAACAACTGTTTGTGTAATATTTCAATAATTTTTAGTACACCTAAATATTATATATTTTATGTTTTTGACAATATTCATCTTTTTTCCAAAAGATGGATTCTCATACATTTCATGGAAGGAAGACGACCAGAGTTTCAACAATTGCTGAAGCTCGTGTAGTAATAGAACAATCATCAGATCCTGCAGTCATTGTCGTGCTTCCTCCTGCTTCAGGAGATGCAGGAGACCAAGATAGCATTGAAGATATTCCCGAAAATCCAGAAGAAGAGTATGAACCGGCCGGTGAACTTGAAGTAGAAAAAGATATTGAAAGCGATTCTGATAATGAAATCCTGCTACTTTGAAAGAAAAGAAAAACAGAAAGCAATATCATTTGGAAAAAGTGCTGCATTTCGCACACCTATGTAGGTTGGAAATGCTGTCATAGATGAAAAACTTAATGAAATTGAAGGAAAGATCCCTAATGAAATTTGAAAGTCAATTTTTAAGACAAAAAACTTGCAATATATAGTTCTTCAAACTTCAACTATTAAAAATTAGTTTTAGCCTCCCTTTACCAAAACAAAGATGTTCACAGAGACGAAGGATGAAATTATTTATTATGGAGTTAAGAGATCGAGGAATATATGTAGAAAAGGCATAGAAACAGTACGTTGAAAAAGAAGATTATGAAAGAAGATCAAAGTAAAAAAAAAAAGTAATAGGTTCTGAAAAACTGGACAGCAGTGAACCGGAAAAAAATGGTTCTTAACATAACAAAAACATTTTATTTCAACAAAAAGACGACCTCCCTAACTCTCAGATAGGGCCCTCACATTTTCCCCTTGGGAGTGCTAATTACCATAGATACAGCAGTTGTATCCCCCTGAGGGGGGGATAATAAATGAAAAATTCAAAGTATTAGAATCTGTAATGCAAAATTTGTTAAGGATCATATTGCTATCAAGATATATTTTACCTGAAAAGCAGCACTATCGGTCAACTAGACCTGATTTGCATGTAGAAATTTTTGCTAATACTATGAGTAGAAAAAGGTATTTTGAAATAAAAAAGTACTTACATTTTCCTGACAATTCAAACTTTATTCTTAGGAATAAAATGAGTAAAATTTTACCATTATATGTAATGAATGAAAATCTTGTACAATTTTGTGTTTTTCAGTTTTCTCAGTATACGAGAATCAATGGGATTGTAATATGGACGTCACAGTGCCAAAATCATTACCAGAAAAAAGTCAATACGCTTTGGCTACAAAGTTTAGAGTATTTGGGGCAATGAATGCTTCCCTTATCATATCAAAATCTTTCAAGGGAAGGAGGAAAACTCTGATAACTCAGAAAACCTGCCTCTTGGGACGAGGGTAGTCAACAGAACGGTATATGTAAATATATCAAATTCAGATGTTACTTGCCACCAATTACATTTTAATAATTTTATTCACTAGCAATAAGCTGCTGTCTGAACTAAGTGATAACAGTGCTAGAGCAACTGGACCAGTGAGAGAAAATAGAACAGCTAATGCATCAAAAAAGCTTATCAGCAGCAAAAATCTTCTAAGAAAGAGAAAAGGGCAAGACAACTCAATTGTCACGATGGCAAGCAATTGGGAGTACCATGAGCCACTTCATAAGGTCAAAGGAGAAATGAGGAGAAAAAAAGTTCCACGGCCGTATCTCGTACACTCTTACAATACAGGAAAGGGAGGTGTCGACCTAGTGGACAGACTTGCTCAAACTTTTCGTCCCGAGTATACGGAGTAAAACGGGGTCAGTGTACTCAATCATTCAATCTATCAGTGGAGACTGCACTACAAAGTCGGTCAAGAAAGAGTATCCCATTTGGAATTTCGGAGTGAATAATAACGTTAAGGAAACGTTTCTCTTTTTGAAGTGAAATAATACTTTATTTATTTAAAGCAGGCCCGCAACGTGTAAAAAGACCTAAGTTAGCTGGAAAATTGCCAAAGATTGAAGATTGGACGGCATGGATCACACTTTAGAATGGATATATATAAGTGGTTTGCTTTCTGCACATTCGAATTATGAATAAAAGTGCCAAGATACACGTCTTAAATCTCATTATTTATTTAGGAAAGTTAACGAATAAAATTTATAGAACGTTTCGACCTCCAGGGTCATTATCAACCTGAAAACAAGAAGAAAAACCTAGTCAAGACTCAAATTTACATCAATCATGAAAGAAGAAAGCAAAAAAGAAAGAAAAACATGGAAGAAACTAAATTAAAATGTTCAGTATTAAAATCACGTTAGTGGTAGAGGAAAGGCAGATTGCATATAATTTAAAACAGGGTTTCTTTCAAAATGTGGAGAGATTCTAAAATACGGAGGTTTATTTTGTTTGACGCAGCCGTTAGATTAGATGATTTTAGAGTAATTTCAGCTGCATTAAACCAAATAAACCTCCGCATTTTAAAATCTCTCCACATTTTGAAAGAAAAACCTGTTTTAAGGAAGTCAACCCAAGATTTTAATTTTTTTCATCCGATTCGTTTGAAATTTGGCCAGTATATGTATTTGATGAAAGTAAACTTTTTTTCATCATGTAACTTTTTCGATTTAGGCCTTATTTTTTTTTTTTTTTT